>JACEII010000049.1:2792916-2841622 GCA_014332785.1 Antheraea mylitta | reverse complement strand
TTTTATAGCAATGGCGATAGCGGGGTGGTAGGGTTTTACAGCCCGACTGGGTCGCAACCACCATGTTACATGGCGAAAAAGCCCGTCATAGTGACTCGCCTCTGCGCGTCGCGTTTCGGGATCAGCCTATGCATATCCAGTACCGGGTGACTTTCGTTATTATGGCCGGCATGACAACGGCGAGCAGCAATGGATAATCTGTCTCTCGGTGGTCGCCACTGTTTTCGGATTGTACTATGCTTACCATCAGGCATAGTGCAGTCACTTTGTCGTGCTACATTAAAAAAAAATGTTAAAATAACGCAGATAAAAGACAAGGAATAGTATAATCTGTGGAAACATCACTTCTACATCCATTTCTGCCCCAAAGTAGCAATATTCATGTTTACATATTTCTCCATAGCATAAATCTCCAAATATTATTTTGAAAAATGTACGAATTTGTCATTTACAAAATATTAAATTCACATAATCTATTAACCCTAAATTAAAATCCCAGAGGGACCAGACAACTTATTTTTAAATATATGAAACATGGTCATTATAATCTGTTTGTCTGATAAAATATAATTTAGTAATAGTTATTTGAATATCTTAAAAATCAAGATTTAAATATAACTGAAATTTATTTATTTTTCTCTGCGTTATAAGGCGTTTGGCAGAATTTGTGGTCAGCGGAAAGTGTCTGACGATACTGGATACTACTTTAGATTGAAGTTTTACAAATTGAACATAAAGGAAAATAAAAAAAATTACCACATATATTCAATTCTTAGTCACCTTTCTCACTTGGTGCCTACACATTTGTCACAGACTCAACTCTGTGAATGCTTTCTTTTTCGAAATGAGAACGCTGTTGACCAGGAAAGGTCTTTTTTACAGCTTCACCGAACTTTACAGGCACTCAGCCGATTTGGGCTGCTTGGGCGACTAACTCAAGGTTGTGCAAAAATCGCGACCTATCTGAGATAACCTAAGCTAAGCTATCTAGATATACGTATATGAGTTATTGAAACATGCATGTGTACCAAGCATGCGTGCCTCAACAACTCCTATATGTCTAGTAGTCCGGTGAAGCTGTTAAGACCTTGCTAGGTCAAAAGCGTAGTCAGTTCGAGAAAAAAAAAAATTTGTGTCGGAAAAATTCCTCTAAACTATATAGGATAGGATAGAGAAAAATAAGGATAGAACTTTTTGTCGTTAATTTATTTGAAAAAGAAAAACAGCGTGTAGTGCACGTGTGTATAGGCTATGTGCGTGATGTTGTAGCAGTGAAAGTTTTTGTGTCACTGTATCGCGTGAGCAGCGTACTCAAGGGTTCCACACTGAGGGAACGGACCTAGACTTGAACCGTTGCCGAGGGGGGCCTAATCTGGTACTCCGTCAATACGCAAGCGTTTTAAGTACATGAAACACTACTCAGAACGTAAAGGTTTCATATCAAGGATCTTGAACAATTAGAAGTAAAGCAATGAGTATCACCACTGTATGCGTTACACCAAAGACATCTAGTATTTTTAACAAGGTTTATTAAAAAATCTTTAAAAAAATCTCTATATTTTTTGTTACAAATATATCTCGAACTAGTTTTGATTCTACCATTGAGGTTAATCTTAACTTAACCTAATTCACATTCAGTCAGGACCATAGAAATGCTGTCAAATAAAACATCAAATTTAAAATCCACATACAGTTCCATAAACACTTTTATTACATATTATAATGTACATTATTGTTTCTGTAGAAAATATAACTTAAATTATTATTATAAAAGAAAATTAATTTCATAAAATCATTAAACTGTCCACATATTAATTAAGATACAATAGTTGTTCCGTAAAAGAAAAAATAATGTAACGCATTCCTATTTTGAGTGACTGCTCTAAATTATTGACATTTCAATCAAATTTCCATGGCGAATTTTATATATGGATTGTGGAGGTACGGATTATAGTAATTTTGTCCACAAAAATGAACAAAATAACCTCTAAAAATAAGGTTAATATGGAGCTTAACTACATTTAGCTAAAAAGTATGACCTGATGTAACAGTACGTATTTTAGTATGGTTGGAACTTTTACAATAATAATGTAATTTTAAATCCCATCATAACCTGGCCTATTATACGGAGTCGATACTCTTGTTAGGAAGAGTACACATTTGAAGGACCATCCATATAATACGTTCGCACTTATGGGAGGTCAGGGGGTCTATTCACTCGATCAAGTCATTCACTCCATATTTGTAAATGTATAATATATTCTTATACGTATTTATTTATACATGTACGAGAGTATCTGTCATTCGTGACACAATATTTGATTCACAGAAAATGTGACAGCTATGAATCTAGAACGGTAAAATTTTGCGCGACGTATTTTATGAGTGGCCCCTTAACGCCACCTTCCATAGTGAATAATTACCGCCAGATACGATAAAACTATACATTTTCTAACACGAAGAGACTTTATAACGGGAACATTTGTTAAAACTCATTTAAAAATATAACCTACAACGGACAGTTCAAAGAAATCTACACCATAATATCGAATTAAGCGGTAGACGAGACTGCCAACTTTTTCAGATGCTCCATGAATACTTGCAGAGACACGTCATCAGTCAACACGGGGGCGCCACCGTCCTGTTCGACCACGTATTGTATTAACATGATATAAGAAAAAAAAAAAACAAAAACCCACCCACCAAAAAGCGAATGTTTTATGAAATTCATATGGCAACATTTTCAATGATATAACATTACCCTTAGAGTTTTGTAGTATCGAAAATATGCAATAAATATGGATAAATTACGTAATGCTTAATGTTGTACATCTCTTTTGACTAAAAAAAATGTAATACCTGTCTGTAAGCACTTAAATTGATTGAAAGACTGTTAAACTATTTATTAAAGATTACTAATATTTAAGATTACTTTACTATATAAATAGGACTTACAGTCATTTTTTTAAGTATTATTTGAAAACATGCAGTTTATTTCACATTTTAGAATATTATACATATTGATATGCCTGACCTAAACTACAGTTAAAATATAAAAAAAAAACTGAAATTGTATTTATTAAATTAAATTATGAATTTTAAAATTAAATTATTCAATAGATAAACTATGTACTAATGACACTTGTTTAAAAAAAAATGAAACGTCATGCAAAAATTACAAGGTAATTAATGATGGTCTTAAATATGATTCTGTTAGTAAATATGAAAAGCATTAGATTACCAACACCAACTTGAGATATAAAAAAAAGAATAAAAATCACTACCGCAGATGGTATCGGCATCGCCTGGTATTTCGCCAAAACAATGATGAAACAAAAAAAAGAGATAAAATATAACACCATGCTTAAATGGCATATCGCTCTATGAAACTCACGTCATGCAGCAACAATATATTGTACGTGAATAATTATTATTAGAAAATAAAAAAAATATACATCGAATCTGACCATGCAATTATTCTCTGCCAGTTAATTAATATTACTTCACAACATAGTACAATGTATTAGGCAGAAGTGGTCAAGGCTGGGCTTTCCATATTGAAAGTCAATTTATATATACAAATGTTTACACGCGTAATGCATTTATATGACTACAAAAATTAACAATACGTGCCTTATAAAAGGCCAAGTTAATGTGAATCTAATTTAAGAATGTATCTTGGATATAAAGCAAAACATTTAAAATAGGCTGAAAGCGTAGTGCGTTGTCTCTAAAATTTTCGAAATTGGGTTACAATCAAATAAAATTACAAGCAAACTATTGTTTACAATAGACTACAAGATGGCTATGAAATTTTCGAGAATCGGTTTTCAATCAGATAGTACTTCTAAGTAAGACAAACAGAAATTCATTTATTTATTTTTTATGCTGTCAATATTTTTTAAAGTTGTTCAAGTATAATAGATAAAACTTCATTTTAATCGCTAAAAATACAATACAAATTAATCGAAATTCGACAATAAAAAGAAACATCCTATAAAGAATTCAATACTAAGTTAGTCCTTCAGAAAACACAACACTAAATAAAAAAAAAATACAGGTACAACATTCTTAACTAGAGTTTAGTATATAATTTGTTCAACTCACCCCTCCATATGCGTACATATTATTATGCGTCTGTGATGGGTTGACCTTCGATAATAGAAAACGTGCCTGAAACAAAATAATTAAATCAATTAGAATAGAATACTTTTTTTCACATTTCAATGAAGGAACACAAGAAACTCGTTACAAAATGTTGCCAATTAATTTAGTAGCTAATCGTTAAGCGACCAGTACGAGTGTAAGAATAATGGACAAAACAATGAAAATCTACATCGGCGGAAAGCGATAACACGCCGCGATGTTGTGCCGAACTCTGTTGACAATAATCTCCATATCATGTACGTTCTCACGTGAAATAATCGTAAACGCACACGATCAGGGAACACAACGTTTAGTCCAGATAAAAGGTTTTGACATATCTACATACTAAATAAACTGTTAGTGCGCAAATATATTTCTTATAACCTAATTCTCATCTAGAATATAACAGTCAGGTCCTAAGTATCAGACTATTCTACATTGACTAAACGAAGAAGAAAGTGGTCATTATGGTATCGTGAATGTTGCAGATCTAATATGTGTGCTGTTATTAAGTGGACTACAACAGGAAGACTTGGATGTAAACATGTTGAAGAAATTACAACGTCACAATGTCAACATCGACGATATGAACAACGAGTAAGTGTTCTACACATGGGTATTGCAAATTTAAAAATATCATCAATTAAATATTCTTAATGTTTAAGGAATCTGCGTCAAGAATGTATATCAAAATCAACTTTCGGTAAACTGGAGAATAAAATTGAAACGACAACAGAAGTAGTAAAGGAAGAAAAAGGTAAGTTGATATTTGTTGAAGTTATTGATTATTATTATTTTTATATTTATGATATATTATTATTATTATTATTATTAGGTTATATATTTGTATGTATGTTTATTTATGTATGTATATGGATATATTTATATTATTATTTATTTATTTTTATTTGTATATATATTTGACCTCTATACATATGCACCTACAAAACTATTTGCTTGATAACACCGCTGGTTAGCTGGAAGAGAATGCTTTATAGAATTAAGCTCGCCAGTGTACAAAAAAAAAGTGTGCAATAAAGTATTCATTCATTCATTCATTCATGTATTGTGTCTTATGGTTGGCTTTTAAGATCAGCTTGTTATTCTTTTAATCTCCTATTCATTCATTCATTCATGCATTATTTTATACACTAATATGGATCATATCTTTTTAATTTTAGAACAAAATAATAATTTCAAACAAGCAAGTAAAGCACAATTACAAACAATGATACAATACATCATTGATTTAAAATCAAATGATCAAACTGGCATGGGTTTTATTGAAGAAACAACCAAAAAGAGTACCGATAGTGAAAATTATATTACTTTGCAAGTAGACACCATGAAACCTAAACCTAATGTAAACGAGGATGTTAAATATGAAACATTAAGTACTAAACAGAATTATACTGAAATAGATTCTACGGTTAGCATAGGAAAGACCGACCTTCAAAAATTTATAAAACTCTGGAACATGTATAATAATGAATATACAAAAGATAATATAAATAAAGAAACTGTTAAACCTATATTTTTACAGCCAGAAAAACTTATTTCACGACAGATTGCGCTAAAAGCGAATAACAACGACAAAGATATTGAAATGGAATATAATATAAATAAAATAATTAAAGACTATGTATCCAAAAACAAAGTAAAGCCTACAACAGTCTCGCCATTCTCTACAAACAACGATATCGTTGATTCCATATCACATCAATTAGAAATATATTTAGCACAAAATTATAACAATAAAAAAGTAAAAAATATAAATGAAAATATTAAGACAACAAATATTCCTTTAGAAATGCTTAAAGTGATGAATAACGTAAAAATTAAGCAGAAAATAAATAACGAATTTGTGGATCCTTTCAAAGAAATTGTTAAAAATAAAGCTAAAAAATATATCAATGAAATACTTTGGACCGATGAACAATTAAACGACTCAGTAGTACACTATGCCCAAATAACTACCCAAAGACCCGACCCTTCTCAAAATGGATTTCAATTAGGATTTATCAGATTACCTGAATTGCATAAGAATAACGTTGTTATCAATAAGATAAATGAAAATGTTGACCAAATAACAAACGAGAATAATAACATTAAGGATATTAAAATACCTGTTGATATTGTAAAAGAAATTGCGGAAAGCGTTAAAGCAATAGTCCTAAAAGATTTAAAAAGTAACTTATCTACAGTAACATCAGAAATAACTACAACAAAGACAACAGTAGGTAAGTCGTTTGCACATTAAAATGTTGGTAAATGGGGATGGATGAAGTATACATTAAATTCAATAATCACCGAACTTTATGTCCTTTTTTTAACATAATCAACATGAAACATAGTTATACTCGTGTCCCGATTGAGTTACAATGAATGGCTCATGATACAGTATGTTTTGCAAATCACACACAGACACACACACACATACACACACACGGTATAAAACCAGAATGCATACAAACATAGTAAAACTGCTTCTTTGTGGCAGTAAACCTTAGTGCTGTATTTCCGTATTAAAAACTGTATAAATGTTATCCGCTTTACATTTAAACAGTTGATTAAAATCTTACAAGTGATATTTGCAACTGATCAAGGATCAAAGGCTCCGAAAATTTTTCACAGATAATAATAATTTATAGTACTTCTGAGAACACCAAGCGTGGGAGTTAAGTTTGATTGAAATCATCATATAAATGTCCAATACTTGATTTTAAATAAAACTGCATTTAGTAAGCATAAGTGTATTTAAATATGGAATATTCTTACAGACCAAGAGTCAACAACATTAAAACAAGAAAATATTCAAGATTCAAGCAGCATTATGGAAAAGTTTATGGAACTATTTCAACGATTCGAATCAATGAAAGAGAAAACCGTTATAACTGATGATACTAAATTAAAGACAACTGTAAAAAAGTCAATAGAACATGAATATAACGGACCGTTAAAATTAGGATATCCTCCACCTATGCCCCCTCTAAATCCATATGGAGTAATCATGCCAATGGCACACATGGCACCTGTATTTACTAATCCATACGACCACAATTCTAACCTAAACACACCGTTTGTTCACGATTCGAATAGAAATAACAATTTAAAAAACGTACACAAAATAACACAAGTGAATATTTTTCATCCTAAAAATGATCCACAACTCGTACCTTTAACAATACAAACAAACTCATATGAAATACCACCATTGGGAATACCCGTTTCGAAACCAATTAATCTTGTTAACCAAAATATTGTAGTAACAACAAAGAATCCATACATGCGTCCAAAAATTGATAGACAACATGAGAATATTTTGCACCACGAATTATCTAATAATGAAAGAGATAGAAATAATTGGCTAGATACGAATGACATGATAAACAGACAACACACGTATCATGAATTTAATCCAAACAAATTTAAAAATTCCAACAGGGATACTAGATTTATGGGTATAAGCAGAGAAAGACAGAGATATACAGGAGATAATGGAAATAATCAATACAGATCAGGTCATTATAAGCCACATTTCAACAGATCTGATTACGATCGCATGCGGCTGCGTAACCAAGATATAAAGAAATTCCATGAAAGATTAGAAAGGACCGAGGATTCGAATACAATGGATGATCGTGAGGATTCTTGTAGAGTGAAGGTGGCATCGAGGCAACAATTACCACTGAACAATATAAAGACTAGATCACGATACGACGATACACACTTCAGGAACTTTTTGAAAACCCAACAGAAGGTTAATGATATGCTTGAAAGAATATTAGCAACTAAAACGAAATCCGATGGACCGCATAGTGTCGAAACACCTTGATCACCAGCAAAAGCGGATTTAGACAGCCCGGGGCATGTACACATAGTATCAAACTTTATATGAAAATAAGTAAGCAAATTTACAAAACACACACGCCTACTTAGGACCGTCTATGAAGATAAACATATTACTTTCCTGCTTTATGCACCCCCTGTACCATGCACCATATTACTTTCTCTATACATCTAATCCGGCCCTGAACTTCAGTAACTATTCACGATTATTACAGGTGTGGTGTGTTTTATAGAATTTTATAGACTTAAGCTCAATGTATTGTACAATTTTCCTTAATTATTGTTATTTGTATCGCCACGAAAAAAATAAAATAATTAAGAATTCATTTTTATATTTCGTTATCTATACTACCTATACTAATATTACAAAGAGGTAAAGTTTGTGACGTTGTAGGGGGTAATCTCAGGAACTACTGGTCCGATTTGAATAATTCTTTCATTGTTATATAGCTCATTTATCGAGGATCGTTACAGGCTATATATCATCACGCTAAGACCAATAGGGGCGGATCAACAATGAAGAATGTTTAAAAATGGGGGTGTTTTTTCCTCTTGAGAGCTTTCGCTGCATATTAGTTAGCCTAAATCAACTATGTCCACGCGAACGAAGTCGCGGGCAGAGGCTAGTCTTCAATAAAACTAAATGTTTCTAATATGAATTCAATTTTAATGTAAGTAATCCCTAAAATCCACTAAGCTCAAATTAAATGTGAGTTTTTGTTGTTGCCTATTTGTATATTTGTGTACCAGAGCTAATCTCTGAACAGCAGAACTTTCAAAGAATAATTTGACCCATGTATTATTATGATTAATCATATGTGGAGATATGCTAAATTAATCATTTAGAAAGATAAAAGCAACCTATTGGATTTCCTGAGAAATATAATCATATTCAAATGAACAACGTCACAAGCAGAAGTTAGTTATTGATCAAATCAACAAGATACCTATAATTAAACCATATATGAAAGATAAACCATCTAGTAGAGATAACTTTGTTTAAGGCAACTATTATCGTAACTAATATTCCTATTCATTTCAGAGCAAATTATTAAATACATAATTATTTTGCTACAAACTATCATCCATTGCTTGTGACAATTTTATTGTAAACCACTAATTTAAATTTATTTGCAAGTAGGCCAGTCTCATCGAATCGTGCGAACGAGCAAGCATTATGTGACAATTAAGTGTAAAAGGGACAGCTGCTACACTCAAAGTCACGATACGAACAAAAAATCGTTACTTCCCTATTATTGTCAGAAATTTTTATTTAATACAAAACTGCAAATTACTAAAAGCTGACTAATTAACAATAGGTTTTTGCAATGACACAATGGCGTATAATTATTTACATGTACCAAATGTCATTATTGTCATCTATACTGGACAAAAACTATTGAAGCAATATGGTTCAGTTGATAGCCTGTTCGAATAAAGCGTCAATCGACGTAGGTTTGAATCCTTGCGACTGAGACATTGTGATAGAACTGTAGAATATTGACAGGAGTTTTCCTAAGTCCTGTTTATTAAGAACCTGTATGTATATTACAGCAGCTGCAGTTGAGAACCAGTCTCTCTAGATTTATACACCACATCGGTCAACGTAACATCAGCTATGATTGTAGTCTAACACTAAAATCATAAATAATAAAAAATTTAAACTAAACATCCATATATATGAGGCAACGTGTCATGAACTGGATATAATGTATTGTAGATGATTAACTCACCTGTGATCCACCATGTTCTGTGTCAATATATCTAGGTACAGGGAAGCGGCTCTGAAGTATTTCCTGTGCATCGTCGATGGGAGCTCGGAGGAGCTGCGCAAAGCTCTCATATTCAGCCATGTCTTGATATCGTAGGGCACGCCATTGTGCTATCGTCTGAATAAAAAAAAGTCGTTTTACATTTCATCTCCCTTTGATTATAATAGGTTAGACTTACGAGAGCAGACACAGTGCCATAGGCAGTTCCTACTCCCTGACTAAACAGGTGTAAGGAGGCGCCTTGTAGTTTTAGTCCGTGCAAGACGAACATACTCCACCGTTAACTGCCCGGGTAGGCTGGATATCCGTAGGGAATTCCCCATTTAAAAAAAAGATCAGACTTGCGAAAAATGATAACGCCAACTTGCCTCGGCAGCGGTTGGCGAGCGTGGTTCATTTAATACGAAAGTACCCAAACTTTTTTAAAGCAAGTATTCAATAATATGTTAAGAATAAATAATTACCAATTTTATCTTCCTACAATAATATTTTCATTTTGTTTTGTATTAAACTCTTTATAATACGAATAAGCCCACACGCAAGCTCGGATTTACGGCTATGTTTAGAGCGACCATAAACATTGATGACAAATGTATGTAGACCAGTCCGCTTCCAGTGGTTGAATTCTCTGCAGCGGTTGGACCAACTTAAACGGAATTTTATTAGTAGATAGCTGATATTATAGTACATTTATTTATTTTAGGAAAAGTATATAGAGTTCCATGCAAACATAATACATTAAAACGCAGAATCCGGCATCATGCGCGCCTTACGCGCCAATTTACACTGGACAATTTTTTTTACTTAATTCCATGTGGTCGAAATAGCGGGTAACAGTTACATTTCAACGTTTATATATTTGAAAATACTATATACGAAGAAAAAATGACACTCTGCACACTGAGTTTACCATTATCATAGTGTAATAAGGAAACTAACCTCTCCGTGGTATATTAAAATCTGGAAGAACGTATCCATGAGCAGAATACGGTCAGGCTGGATGGAAGACGTGTCCAACAGCACCGGTTCTGGTGGACCCCCGAAGCTATACGAGTATAGGATCGGCTGAATCATGATCAGCGATTGGGTCAGGTCCTCGCGCATCAGCATGTGCCTAAACACCCGTATCTTAACTTTAGTAATGCACTTTCTGATGAAGATATCGTAGTCAGCTTTGTCATAGGAGGCAAACGAACAGGCGGGTCACCTGATGTTAAGTGATCACCACCGTCCATAGACACCAGCAATATCAGGAGTCGCAAGTGCGTTGCCAGCTTGTGTTGGTGGGGAAAGGGGAGTTGGACGGGGAGGGAGGAGAGAGGGACGGGGATGTGAGCCTCCGGCACTGTTACTGACCGAACGAAACGCAATAATGCAAGCACTGTTACTTAACATAGGGTTTTCTGTGATAGGGTGGTAGTGCCAGGGCGAGCTGATCCATTAATGCTGAAACCAGTTATAGCTTCAGCGTGGTTCACCACCTATAATACGATTGGTTTGTTTCGATTTTTTTAAACGTTTTATATATTGGACAACGCATAAATTGCGATAGACAAAGACAACGCTATACGATAACAAACATAACCAACAATCTCACTCTTCGGCTCGACGTGCCAAATCAAATGCCGAGTATTATAATGACATTTACTTAAACAAACGGCTAGTGTATGTTACGGGAAAAGTATTATAAAGTTAATGACTATCATTTTGCCTAAATTGTAAACACTTTTTGTTAAACATTTCCAGGAAGTTAAATGAGTTCTTTTTAGACTTAGCATGTTTGTAGGTGGTAAAGTCACGCTGAAGCTATTACTGGTTTCAGTATTAATGGGTCAACTCGTCCGGGTTAGTACTACCTTTTGACAGAAAAACCGACGTGAAGTAACAGTGCTTGCATTGTTGCGTCAGTGAGAGCGCCGGAGGCCCACTTCTCTCTCCCTTCCCCTACCCCTTCTCTCCCAAACACATGCTGGCAACGCACGTGCGACTCCTTTGGTGTTGCTACTGTCTATGGACGACGGTAATCACTTAACATCAGGAGACCCGTCTGTTCGTTTGCCACCTGTGATATAAAAAAAATGTTACATGTAATATTATGACAATCAGGTGAGATTGTAAACGAGAATTTTATGTGAAAAAAAATCCTTCTGCATAACTTAGAATTTTTCTATGTCACAATATAATTATTTTGTAAGTGAATAAAGCTAATGCATGCTTTTATACACTCTGAATCTATAATTAATAATTATATGTAGACTCCTCACCTATAGAATGTTGTTTCGTCTGGTGAATTATTGAAGACCTGCAGGAACTGCGAGCGTCGGAGGTGATACATGAACTGAGGGTACAGGCTGAAGTTCTCCGACAGACGGAAACTGTTCGGATCATCTTTACCATACTCGCCGAACTTTTGACACTATAAAATTATTATAATATTAATTCCTTTTATTAATATTGTATATATATTTTTCCATTATTTTTAATTATGACTATAATGCAAAATTCACATCTCGGTATTGATAGGTTATAGGACTACATTCATCCTCCAGCCGACACATGGTGTAGACTGAGCGCGCGAAAATGTGCCTGTTATATTTATAGTGTGCGTGCAGGCGACAAACGCGCGCGCACACGTGTGCGAGCAAGATGGATGTTAGGATTCTGCAACACTCCACATATACTCGATGCTGACGACGCTAGCGACATACCTGCGCTGACATCTGCTCTGCACTGAACGCGCATGCAATCAGTCAGTTGCAATCTTCTCGCGCCACCGTGTGTGTGGTGCGGGGGAACCATACCAGGGCGTACCCTTTCATGGTGGACAGGTTTCGCCGCCCTTTATCGGGCGTGTCTATCTGCGGAGGCCTAAATTAGTGCCTCCTTCAGGTCATCGGGGCTCGTCTCGTTTACTCTCGCTCTGTGGGTGAATGAGCGATCGGGCCTGGGCTTTTGTCCTCTTTCTTCTACCGATTATCTGAGTGGTAGGGATCTCAGAATTGTTATCATCGGGTGGTCTGGTATACAACGGTGCGATGTCGTGGAGGTGGCCATGCACCGAAGCATCCGCTCTCCGAAACATGTTCGTGGCGAGGCTGCTTACAAAGTTATCTAGGCTCTCTACTTTTAAGTCTCTTGCGATCGTCGCGGTCCTCACATAGCGTGGGGCCCCGACAATCGTTCTGAGTGTCTGGTTTTCTTGGGCTCGTAATCTGCGTTTATGGCTCTCTGATACGCAACCGAGAATGCGCATGCGCGGGAACCTCGTGTTTTATAGTGTGCGAGTGGACACCAGATGTTCACCTGTAGGAGGGCGAGTGAGATGGACGCGCAACGTTTGCGCGCGCTCCAGGAACCTCATCGCGTTGCAATTGGCCAACGTGGTATTTTATTTTCGTGTACATGCTACTGTTATTGCACATTTATTTTGTATATAGGAAGTACAATTTTATCAATAAATGACGAGAAATTTATCCGCATATAACGCTCTTTAATTCTCCCTCCAAATCTCCTGCAACCGTCTGCGACCACCCGGTGTCATTGTTGTTGGTGATCCGTGATCCAATAATTTATTAAAGCAATCATGTTTAGGTTTTGGTTTGTTTGTTCTCAATACCGCATATTAAACAGGTCTTCTTATATTAACAATCAACAACATTCACAATTTTTTAGATCTGTTCCTACATTTAATTTTTTTTTTTCAAATTTTGTACTATTTATATATTTAAAAGGTAATAAACATGAATATGATTTTTGTTTACAGCATACTACATATATGTATAAATTTAACAAAAACAAATAGCTTGATCAATTTTATATAAACTACATGAGATTCGAAAAGCATAAACATTTTTGAAACAAAACAAATGTTAATAAACAACAGACCTCTATAGAGATTATAGTAAAAAAATAATTCAACAAACAAAACTCAAAGGATACTAAAATTAAAAAAGGAATATCTGCTTAAAAAAACCTTGGAGAATAAGAATAAAAGGAATACATACGAGCCGGATGAGCATCCTGTCCAGCCAGCGTAGCACGTCGGGGCCGTCCTCCTGCTCGGCGCGGTACACCACCAGCCGCGACATCACCACCGCCGCCGCCTCCTGGTCGAACCCTGCCGCAATGTGATGCAAGCTCACCGCTGCATCGCCCCAACTGATGCATAAACATATTCACATCAACCCGCAGACCCACTATAGATAAGTGTTAGAAATGGAATGGTTTTAGCATTAATGGGTCGGCTCACTCAGGGTAGTACCAGCCTCTCACAGAAAACCGACGTGAACTAACAGGACTTGCATTGTTGCATTTCGTTCGGTCAGTGAGAGTGCCGGAGGCCCACCTTCCCTACTCTCGCCCCTCCTTCCTTCCCTTTCCCCTTCTCCCGGACACAGGCTGGCAACGCACTTGCGACTTCCCTGGTATTGCAAGTGTCTATGAACGACGGTGATCACTTAACATCAGGTGACTCGTCTGTTCGTCTGCCTCCTATAACATAAAAAAGGGTCATAGGTCTTTACACAAACGTAAGTATGAATATAAGCACCACAATAGCCAATGAAGTATTGCAGATTTCAAACTCAGTGATAGTGTTCCATTACAGGGGCACAGACCTCTTCCCGAAAGAACGTATGGCCATAATCACTACATAAACTAACGACGTATTGAGGATTTTAAACTCTAAGAATGTCAGTTCTACATTTTCCCGCATACGGTGGTACTCAAAAACCGTTTCTCAGAATATTTGTTTTATAAATTATAATATCCCCAATTTGGCCGAACTATTTTCCAAAATTAGTGAACCAATTTTGACGATAATATTTTAAAGTATTACATAGGTAATATATACCGGGCGGTTGTGAATATTGCGAGTGTTCAAACTTTCACCCGGTATAGTATCACAGACTCGAGATAGTATAGGATAACCAACGTACTTGCGTGCAACAGTAGTGACACGAACCCGGCGCTGCCCGCTCGAATGTTGGTACTGCGTTATGAACTGCACACACCCGCGGCCGCCTTGCGGTACCGCCGCGTGTTGATTTACCACCTTAGTTAACAAACACAATTTATTGACACAATTGTATCCAAGAATTTACATATGAAAATAATCACTATATTATTAAGGGGGCAACTATAAACAATAATATAAGCAATGATTATAACTAAAATGCTGTAGATACATTACCTACATGATATTTTGACAAAACAAATTACATGATAACGCACACATATGTAAAGTAATATTGTAACGCCATACTGTCTTAGATAAAATGTGGAAGTAAGATGGCATATTCTCATTATCGGTGATGACAAAGATATAGTTATATATTTAATAGATTCGGGCAGATTGAAGGGCCTAGAAATACGAGTTATAAATTAAAAACCTAACTTTATTTATCAAATTAATTTATTATTAGTTTTTGAAATTAATGTTTGATGATGAATATATAAAATAATACAATAAAAGTTTTACCTCAAAGAATATAGCCATAGTCGTGCTCGGAGTAAATGTACACATCTTCCATTGGCACGTGTTACCCATCCCGACTTCTTGGTCAGAAACGCAGGGACCTTTAACATTCAGCGAAACACAGGAACCAATTGCTCCTGATACTGCAAAAATCAAAACCAAATATAAGAATTATATTACATTTGTATACCGTTTATATTTATCTAATTCATATTACATTTACTGTATCAGTAATAATAAGCTATTTCTCAAGCTTACATAAATGTTTATAGGCACTTTTAGTATTTTTAAATTTTTATACAAAATACAATCATCAGTAAGGTCCTAAATACCATGTACAAATCACAGTTCAGAAAATAATTATGAATGTATTAATTAAAAACTAAAGTGTTGTTTTTTAACGCAAACTTGTTATAAATCTCTACCATTGCCTTATTCATTTGAATTTAATTAATAACACCATTTGCTGACATCTAACGAAAACTTCTATACATATCTACAGGCTGGGAATTTATATTAAGTGTGTTTCATAGATTTCGGATATACTTTATATTGATCGACTTTTGTGAACCTAGGAAAATCTCGATAAATATTTGACGCCGTAATGACTTACTGATTAGCGTGTTCGAGTACACCACATTAATCGACATTCCCTCTACTAATGGGGAATGAGCGAGGCCTTAACTTAAAAAGCAATAAATAAAGTTACGAAACTGCATAACTAAGTTAGGGGAGATACATCCCTCAAGTGGAAAATCTGACACTAAGCAATTTAAGTGTGTCGGGACAGTTACACTCAATAGCTAGTCTCTCTAGTTTAAGTTTTGTACCATTTAAACCACATTGTCTTTAAACATCAAGTGAAATTGTAATCAAATGCTAAGCACTAAGTATAACAAAAATAAAAATTGGAAAGGTAATGGAATTTCCCTCTCAAAGCCATTAACACAAAGTATGCGCTTTTAAATATTTAGATGCGTCCTCTCCTGAATTCAAGGCTGTCTGTAGTAGGTCACTGACTTTAATGTTAACAGTACAATAACTTGGAAATAATTATTCTCCTAACACTATGGTGTTTACAAGCCATTTTGTATCCTATACCTGCAGGATCAGTGAACACTGTCTCAGTGCTCGCCTCAATAGTTTGGTGAAGCTGTAAAGACCAGTCCAGTACAACAGCATTCTCATTTCAAAAAAATAAAAAATATTTAAAAAAACGAACACTGTCCTGCCCTGATAATAAAAAAAATCTTGACAAATTATATAGCTAAACCTTCCTCATGAATCAATTTATCTATTGGTGAAAAGTGCATGAAAACCCATTCAGTAGTTTTTAAGTTTATCACAAACCGACATACAGACAGACGTGGCAGAGGATTTTTTTATTCTATGTAATGATAATGTAGTAAAATGACTTGAATGAAACAAAAATCTTTTTTATCTATGTTATTATTACAATATAAGAAACATAAACAAAAAACTTTTTTATCTATGTTATTATTGCAACATAAGAAACATGAGAATTTATGAGAAAGTGACATAATAGTAAAAATTACATTTGATAAAACATATGTCACAAAACATTAAAAGAAGTGTTGAAAACTCAGTCAATAAATATATTTTTGTAGGAAAGATATACATTACAACTGCACTTACTTTTTAGTTCACGGCTACATTTAACTTCCAAGGTGCCGTTAAATGCCATCTTATAGTCTCCCTTTTGATCTTTAGCAAAGACTCTTTGGAATGTTTGTTTGAAGAGTGAAGAGTTGAAGGAATCACCCATTACCATATGCCCCCTGAAATAAAATTATTCTGTTTGTAAACATTCAGTTATTAAAAAATAATATGATATTATGTTTAAATAGGACTACTCCAACCAATCAGCTGAAGATGAGACCTTGCTGGGTCAATAGCATAGTCAGTTTGAGGAAAAAAAACAGAATACACAATACTAATTGTTTAATTGGCAGTAATTATTTTCCTCCTGTAATTTTTGCTCATTATTTATCAGATCTAAATATATTATTATACAATATCGATTTTTAATTGAAATACCACTCTTTGTATATAAAATTATATTACTAACAGTTGTATTTTTAATTAAATCCAGATTTACAGATGGACATACGTTTTGTAAACGTTAAATTCATGATCAGTCCTCTAGTACCATTCCAGTACGATTATGTATTCTCACACACCATTTTTCCGCAAAAATTGACAAACCTTTATGGTGATACATGCCGGTTTGTAAGAGATAATAAAATAGCAATTTATTATACAATTTACGAGACTAAATTTATGAGTACAGACATAACAACAGATTTATAATTAGTTAAATAGTTTAACTAATACTATGCAAAACTAAATGCTTTATTAAATAAATAACCTTAAAATCATACAGAGGTGAAGGCTTACCCAGTAGAATTACAACACTGCTTCATTTCCATCAAACCAGTTTGATCCAGGGCACAAGAATAAATATCAATTGCATGACCATTCGTCGCAGATCTAAATGACAAAGCTTCATAATGTTTAATAGCCTTTTTCATATATTTAGCATTATCCTTCTGTATGTCATGGTGAGAACGGATTGGTTGCTTCAATTCATCATTGACCACTTGACCTGGACCTTGTGAGCATGGACCACCAAGAAACATCATAATTCTAGCACCTGTGTTAGGATATGTTACCTCCAACAAACCAACAGCTAACGATAGGGCAACTCCGCTGCTACGAAGCGGTCTCTTCCCTACACCTAGAGGCCAAGGATCACGACCAAGTTCTCCGAGTAGATCAGTTAAAGCCATGTCACATTGCTTAACAGGTTGTAAGAATCTATGGGCAGGGGCTTGAGGCACAGGAGCTCCCTGACGCTGCTGAGGATTTGGCGCATTTACACGGCCAATAGCTAACTGTTCTTGAATCTGTTTTGCTGTCAAGTCTTTAGTCCCTTTGAAGACATAGCATTTTGATATTCCCTCAGTGCCTGTAATGTATATTATTATTATTATTTTATTTTTTTTATTGAAGCACGGCAAAGTGACTGCACTATACCTGATGGTAAGCATAGTACAATCCAAAAACAGTGGCGACCACCGAGAGACAGATTATCCATCGTCAGTCACCGCTGTCATGCCGGCCATAATGACGAAAGTCACTGGATATGTACAGGCTGATCCCGAAACGCGATGCGCAAAAGCGAGTCACTATGACGGGCTTTTTCGCCATGTACATGGTGGTTGCGACCCAGTCGGGCTGTAAAACCCTACCACCCCGCAAAAATAATTATTTATAATGAAATAATGCTACATTTGATAAAGATACTTTCTGATATTATCATTTCAATTAAAATCCAATCAATGGAAGAAAGCTTCCTTAAAAAATCTGGCTATTTTATTAACATATATGACTTCAATGAGGTAAAATTTCTTTTAAAACATAATTCTAGCTCATTAAAGTTGGAAATCATCTTTAATAATATATGAAATGTTGAAAATCCTTGATAACATCGTTGATACATATCAGAATATTAAACACAAGTCTCAATCAATGTATCAAGATGTACACATGATGATATTATCTTTGATTCTTCTTATTGGAAATTGAAACAAAGAAATATTATAGATTTCCTCAATATTTTGGAATAAAGAAATATGTGATCATGAAATGGGTGTTAACAGGATAATTCACACAAATAAAATATCCAATAAATATTCCTTTTCATCTAAATAAAGATATTAATACAAATACTAGGAAATACTAGTCCAGTGAATCTTTTGAGACCTTGCTAAGTCAATAGCATAGTGAGATCGAGAAAAAAAAACTAGAAATATATTTAATTACAGAAGAGGCATAGGCAAAGGTTCAATTTTCATTCTGTTTTAGGGTTTTGAGTTTAGGTTATGAATTTAAACAAATATAAAATTTAGTTCTTACCCAATTCATGAATTTGCACCATTCGACCAAAAGTAATCAAACCAACCAATGCATTCTGAGGCATTAAGCTAAGTGATGTTTGAAGGGAATCCTTTAAGGCGCCTAGTTCCTCTTCATCAAGACATGTATCAACGACAAGTAAAAATATTGGTGGCATAGTTTGTGCACGAGTAATGGTGTACTCTATTGTAGAGAAATTTGGTATCAACTCGGCAGGTTGATGCTGCTCTGATATTGCTGCATATTGTGGTGGAAACTGAAAATTATGAATAATGACAATGTATTAATCTTTGAAGTTTTTAGTTTCTAATTTTCATTTTTTGTTAGTGGCCATTCAAATATTACGTAAGTGCTGAAGGGGCAAGGGAATTCTTGATTTGCCTATTTTTGATGTCAGCCATATTTATTATTGAGAATAAATTTAAAAATACATATATAAATGTTTACATATGGAAGGGAGGAAGTAAGAGCATAGCTTAATTTTGTCAAGTGAACCGTATAAAATTACAGAAATACTCCTTACGTAATAATTGAAGAGCCCCTTAAAGAAATATTTTTGTTACGGTAATACACAACGCTGATATGAAACATGAACTCCTACTTTAACTGCTGTGCGATAGAGAAATTCATAATACCCACTCCAATAATAAGTAAATAATTTAATCAGCATTAATCTCATGACAGCTATTCATATTGCCTATAAATGTAACAATTATAGAGTTCCAAAAAGGATTTCCTTAAGACTTCAATGATTGTTTAGTAAAAAAATCACTTATTGCCCTTTAACCTAAACTATCTTTAGCCTGCAGCTTGGTTTAAATTAATTACAATATGAAGCTTGATAACAATAAAAATCACTTATAAAAACAGAATAGAGTTTGACAAAAATTCAGAATCAGGACACTTGTTCCAATAATAAAGACACATAAACAAACTAACTTTGGTACCTTCATATTAAATGCAGCGACCACTGCTGCAGCTATCTAGTTATCTTTGGTTTACAAGTCTAATCTGACATAACCGAACCTAGATGGGAAAAACAACTCGGTTACATGAGATTAGACACATAAAACAAACACAGCAAATGGGCCGCTGTAGCAACAAGCATGGTGCATGTAATAGGAAAGTACCCAACCTTCACTCCTTTTTAATAATAACATACATTAAAGTATTTTAGACATAACATTGTAATTAATAAATATATCATAAGAACCTAAAGAATCTCTACTTCTAAGTTATAACCTGTAATTGTTCCTGGTATTATTATTATTTAGAATATGATAAACATATTTAATTTAAAAAGTGATTATATTTAATATAATTATAGAAATTGGGCAGCCTTTAGGTATATCAAAACATTAATATTTATTGTACTACTTTATCCCATAGATATTAAGTTATATAAAAGAACAAAGATGTGTTTATTAGTACGAGAATAATATAGCATATTACTTACAGGATTTCTCTGGAAACAAAAGTTGCAAACCCATAATTTTGCCCTATAATCTACTTGGCACATAGGATTCAATATTGCTCGACATGTATTACGAGTACAGAGGACAGGCTCGTATTGTATGGGCGGCAGATCAGGGCGTTCCTTCAATGGTTGGTACAAGCTGGCTAAAGGTACAACTAGCCTCGTAGTCTCAATTCTGCTCGAAGGCCATACATTCCACGTAAATCGTATGCCGTCTCGATCCTCATTTTGCTGTATAAACTCCTCGTACGTGGCCATATCGCTGATCTAAAAGCGAAACATTATGAAAACACCGACACATTAAAAACACTAATAGAATTTCTATTTACATACCAAGGAAACATGCGGCACGTTAAGATCAGCCACATGAACAATAAATAAACGTTCAACTAAGTATTCATTCAGAAAACAAAACGTTTAGGACTTTTATTCCATTCAATACCACGGGAGAGGATGGCTGATTTGGCAGTTGTCAAGCCCATAGACAAATCAGCTGTCATAATAGCCACGTCATTTTTATAAACGCATCAATTCTCTTCAATTTCAATGGGGATATAATAATATACTTTTAATTATTAAAAATTGTTGAAATCATGGGTTAAAACGAAATGAACACATATTTAAAATATTGATTTGTTGTTCTAGAAATCATAGGCAAAATAGCATTTATAGACTTGTCTCTGATAGTAGTACACATCTCTTTGTCTATGGTATAAATTAGTATGTTCCATTTTACATGATTTTTTTAAATTCACTCTATTGTAATTTTTGCATAAAAAATAATATTGTTCTTGAATATACAATTAATCGTTTTTATTTTTATCATAATCATTTAAAACTAAAAAGTTTGATAATAGTAATAAGTTGTAGACGTATAAAAAAATAAAATGTACGCGTCATAAACGAAACACATTCTGAATTCTGAACAGTAACGGAATGTTGTTGAATGAATTATTTTTTTATTTTTAGGACAGTAAATTATATTTCAATTATGGACAATATTTGTAAAACATCTAGGATTTTATGTTAAATCAACAATCATTTGGTTATAATTAGTGGATACATAATTAATGACATGTCACTACTTTATTTCAAGAGCAGGAAGTTTACGCCAAAAAGTGCGACTGCGCACTGGCCAAATTAGTAGTGTGAAAGAAAATGGCGATCAGCGAAAGGCGTCCGGAGTTAACGTGATGAAAAACATTGTTAAAAGCTCAATTACATAGTGTTATAGTTATTAATTGTGTCAGATGTAGATTAATTAAGTGTTAATGAATAGTGATTGTGTATAATAATGACTGCGAATATGTACAGAGTCGGCGGTAAGTAGCAATAATTGGTTATTTTTGTTGTAGGTTCGCCGGTTCACCGCCAGCCGAGTAGCGGTGCTTTGCTTTGATTGTCGTACCTTCATTTAATTGTTCACAATAATTAGTTCAATAATAATATGTTTCCCAGTATAGCGTTTCTTGATAGATTTGAGGTTAGTTTATTCCACCGCTAAGCTAAATTTGCGGAAAAGTTTTATTTTACCAAAATTCATCAAATAGGACATTAGCATTTACATTTAGGTATCATTGTATTGGCTTGCGTATTTGCGTTCGGTTGGTTAGCCACGCAGTTCCATCAATTATCTAATGTATTTTGCGGCTTAATACAAGTTGTAAGATGGGAATTGAATGGTTTTGACATGGTATTTTAGGTTATATTCGTTGTTGTCAAAACATTTTTGATACGAGACTTGGTTGTTTTTCGTTTATATATGACGCTTGAATTATAATGTGGTAGTAAGTGATGAGAGAAGTCAATTAAAATGTTGATATAAAGTTAGATTGTTAAGTAATCTGGATTGTTTGGGTTGTTGGGTCGGTGATCCCGTGCTTCGCGAGAGATGTATTCTCGCGAGTCGTTGGGTACCTGGGCGCCTCATGTATAACGTACCGCGGTTGTCGCGTCGAATGTTAATTAAGTCTTCCTTTTGTAATATTACTTCCTATCATATAATGTAGTCCTACTGTAAAGGTTATATTGTCTTTGTTTAAATTGACTATGTCAAAATATATATTTTGTTGTTCATTTAATTTTAGTTACAAACAATTTTTATTTCAACTAGTAATTTCAGGTATATTCAAATTTGTTGTAAATTTATTGACCTCAAAATGCTTGCATACATTATTCTTGTATATCCAACAAAGAATTTCTTGACCTACATTCACTACCTTGATTTTTTTTAAATATTAACATTGAACTTTTATTAATATTCATGTTACTAAAACTAATTAACTTACTCAATGTTAAAACATTACATTTAGTAAAATAATTGAATATGTTTTAATTTACTTTTCAACATAACAATATAAAATAAAGGTTAAAAAATGTTATAACAAAAACATTACAGAAAGCCCATTGCAAAATATCAATTTATTACTCTCAATAATTAATCACTAAGATTATCTTAAGATTAATATTTCTCAAACATATATATTATTAAGGGTAGATAATGAACATACACTGAATGCCATAATCTTAAAAAATATATTAGTATAACTCTCTCATATTTATATATATGTTTTCAGTAAATGTAACATTCATAGTGTAAAAACTTTTTTCATCCATCAACATTGGTTGTGTAAACAAACATCTATTCTCTTTTATCAAGGCTATGTTGAAACTATTTTAGTCACATAAATTAATCTCCTGGATAGATACAAGGTTATAATGATACAAAAAGTATTTTATTTGATCAGTATTAAAATTCAAAAGGTCATTGCTCTAAGAATAATTGTATTAATAAATAATTTGGGACTGCTATAATCTGCAATACTTTATACTAGGTCAAGCTTCATTTGCAACTTGAATATCAAAATTTGTTGATCTTGCTATTGGAATGTCTAGTGTTTAGAAATAACAACTTTGTCAATGTCACATTATTACATAGTGATACTTAATACTAATAAAATATAGCTTAATATCACTGGCTGGTTGCAGTATAATTAATAACATAAAACCTTCTTTGTAAAAAAGAAAACCTAGATGTGCCAACTTACTTGGTGATATCAAACATAATTTGAATTTATCGATCTAGTGATATGCCTAGATTTAATTTTAAATATTGTATAGATGAAGATATGACCTCAATAAAATCCCTCTATGTTGGCAATAGGGATATGTTATGATTCCATATTTTATATGTCAAAACTTAAGTTGGTTATTTTATGTCTTGTATGTGTTACTATGCATATTAATTGTATGTCACTGTATAAATAGTTAATTTCAGTTTTTGGCGGGATCTTGGAATGCCATGTAGTGGTCTTTATATTTTATCCACAATCTTGTGTTATTTGGCTCTATATTGTGTAATGTTGGTGGTGTTTTACGTAATGTAGTTTGGTTATTGTGCACAAGTGAAGTGGATCAGATATACCATGGAGCATGGAATCTGACTTGCCACAAAAACTCCCAGAAAAGTTCTAACAAGAAGACTACCATCTAGTTAGTTCATTGAGATTATATCAAGAAACTTGTAATATCATTCCCTATTTGACAAGGGCAGTAATAATCCACTACAAGATTGGTTGCCAAAAATAGAAGAAATAGTTAATGTGTAACATATTGTTCTTCATATAATCATGATTTAGAGAATTGTTTGCCTTATAGCATTATCTCATTTATCAAAAATCCAAGATAAGTAGATTCCTAATTTAATTTTCTTATCAGTCATGTAATACTATTCAAGTATCCTTTAAACTTGTCTACATCAATCAGTAAATTTCATTCAATTATTAACTGTATAGCTATATACTTACAGTATATTTTAATGATTTAATAGTAAACTTATTAACATGAACTTTTTCACTTGATACAATTTAATTAACCACTGTAGTATCTTAAATGATATACAAATAAATAATACATCTCCTGTATTATTTAAATTTTTCAGAAATATTGAATGAGTTCTATGTCTTTAGAATATAAAATGAAGTAATATCCTGAATGTTTGTCGAAAGTTTATTGAAAAAATTTGTTAATTCTGTAATTTTTTCATTTTTATAAAATAAAAAAAAAATACTATTTTGATTCTGACTACTATAGCATTCACATTCACATTTACAAATGTGAAAAAAATCTGTTTGTTGTTGCCCTGTTTAATTCTGGATAAAGTTAGCCCAAAAATTGTAGTAGAATATAATAAACATAACAAAAAATTGCATATAAATTTCAGGTAAAATGCTTGTTAACATTTCCAAACCAGCATTTTTTATTTAATTATTTTATTTATGGATAAAGCCTATGTTCATTAGATTTTAAAATCATACAATTGTTGCTAAAGTTTAGTAGGGTTAAATTATCAATATATCTAGTAATACACTTCCTAAAAGGTTTTTATGTTACGTTATATAACTTTAAGTTACTGGCTTAGTTCCTTTATATTAATGTTTCTTTATAGTATTATATATAAAATTATATTAACTATGAATTTGTGCAGATTTCTTTAAAACTAATTATACAATACTATTATTCTTCTTATACTTGGTTCTGATATATTTTAATAAAGATTTACTTTAACCTATGACAATTAAAAAATACTAATCTATTCAGTAACAAGTTGCAAGGATAACAAAAAATATAATAGTTACAAATTATCCAAAACTAGTTCTTTTTTTAATTTATCAAATAGAACAGTATTTATAGTTGTAATCGATTTCATTTTGAAAAAAAAAATTAAATGTAATTAACAAATAATAAATACATTTGTTAATATAACCTTCAATTATGTGAAAGTGTGAGTTCACTGACCTATTACTTAAGTAGACCTTACTATCTAGTTCTAACTTAAATGCTATATACATAAAACTAAGTACATGGTAATAATAACTAGCAATCAAATGTTACTTTTATTTCCAAGTCACATTTAAGTTACAACAATTAAAAGTTTTCCTTAATGTAACAAATACATAATATAAATGCTTATACTTGAATAATAAAATAAAATACTAATTCAATCTACAATATGAGTAAAATTCTAAGTAGAAGATAGAGATTAATAAAAATATTTAATTAGTTTGTACTCACTTTAAAGTACATTTCCCTATAACCTCGGGAACTGTACTATTTCCTGAAGAAAGTTATCGATATACATTTCTGAGCATCTGACGAATGTGTAAGCAATATTACTTAACATACAAAATTACAGTATTGAGTAGCAACATGTAACCAACAAAGTAATAACTCATATTTATAGTATTAGTTAAGATTTTGAAAATTAACCAAGAGCTCTAATAGTAGTAAAAATGGACACTATGTTCTTCCTACTTGACAATATGGATTGATGTTGGCGGATGATTGTTTACAATCACTCAATATTTTGCTTTATAGCTCTATATATATTGAAAATTACCTTTCAACTAATTTATTCAATAAACACTTAACAATAAATAATTAGTCAAATCACCCACTTGAGACTTATTATTATTATTATCATTTTTGTTGTGGGCTAACTCTTACGATCCTGCATGGATTCAGTTAATATAATTTTTTTCTTATATTCAAACCTAAACCATTACATATTATAAAACCAAAGACGTATGGCACGTCTGTCTTTCTGTTCACGATGAACTTAAAAACGGCTGAACGGCTTTTCATGCGGTTTTCACCAGTGTATGAGTGATTCACGAGGAAGTTTTAGGTATATACTTAATTTGTCCAGTTTTTTTATTATCAGGGCGGTCATCTTACGCTGAGCCCGTTAATTAAAAGATTATTTAAATTTATGACTTGTACGGTTTCGCTCGTGTTAATAGAGATTTGACCTATCTCTCAAAGAAAAGTACATTTTTCTGGATGAAATTTAACCCTATATCTTTTTTTATGCCCGTGACAACGTGTGTGTAAGATTTTATAATGATCTGGTGAACAGTCACGGTGCGAAAACGTAATAATTTAATAAACAAACTCCTTTTCGTGTTTATAATATTAATGTAGATACCTATATATTCATAAATTGTTCTTATATTTTGAGTTATATGAAAGACTACCTGTGCCCGCGACTCCGTCCGCGTTGAACGTAGTGTATAAAAACTGACTAATAAAATCGTCTTAATGTATTAAGTTTATTTATTTATCTATTTTTCTCGCGTACTTAAGTCGCTTCGATATTAAAATTACAATAACTTTTGATAGAGTGTACCGATTTGAATGAAACCGAGAAGAAATGTGATTCGAGGGTACGGTTTATATTTTCTTGGTGAATACAAACAGACTGATATTTGATTAAAGAAGGCGTTACTTTGCGGTAATCCATGATTAAATATAGTGGACGCTACTTTGGACTTCCGCCTGGAATTGATTGACCACCACTACGTCTAACTATAACAAACAGAAAATCAATTAAACGATAAATATATATTTCGTATGTATATACTTTTTTTTATAATTTTTATTTCAGACAACAATATCACAATTTAAATTGGACAGTCAATATTATGTTAGTAACATCTTAATTGCTAAAGGTTAATACATATATAATACAATACAACAAACAAATTAAATCATAGCTAAGACTAACCGGGAACCGTAGGGTCAACATTACCTTGGCCCAGCCACGTGTAGACGTGCCCAGTGCCGCAGCATTGGAGAGTCCCACCTGTTCGCCAGTGTGCTTAGAATGCTGTTGGAGCTGTCACGAAAGCGGTTCAGCAGAGACGCACAGCGCTTTTTATATTTTTAATTATACAAAATATTATTAATAAAATAATTAAAATATGTTGTAGATTAACGTGTAATCTCGACAATCGATTACACGTGTTTCGTTCAGTCACGGAGCATCATTAGATCAATGTTGACTCTTCCGATGCAAGTGGGCGATCAATTACAGGCGGAAGTGCAAAGTAGCGTCCACTATAAAATTTAGAAAGATATTTCTAAAAATGATTGAAATGTACTTATTTATATATATATTCCGAGACACCTGCAACTATATTTTTCACAAATATATAAAAGTATGTATATATATATGGAAGTATGAATAGATACTATAAAAGATTAATGTTGAATTTATCAATGACAGGGACTATATACTTATGAATATATTTCTGATAAATAAATACCGGTATCGGTGAAAGTTTCAGTACTAAAGCCAGCAATAAAACTGGTCATGTCAGATTTAAGCGGTACAGTTGGTTACCTAATATCGAACACAATAATATCTCACCAAACAATAATAAGTATTGGTTTATTTATGTGATCGTTTAATAAATGTATACAATAAATGAATAGTATTTAAATGTCTTGTATATTTGGGTGAATCTCCGAACTTGCTGAAATAATTCTGAAAAGACTTAGTTGGCATCTCTGGGATTTTTTTAAAGTCTTAATATCATTACGCTTTTGTATAGAGTAAGATAGAATGATAAAGTTATAATGTACCCAATTAGGCCTCCCACGGTAGCGGCTCAAGCCTAGGTTCGATCCCTCGGTAGCGAGCCCTTGAGTGCGTTGCTTGCGCTATACGGTGACACACAAATATACATCACTGCTACAAAACTAGACGATCACCCCCACACACGTGCACGCCTACACGCTTACACATGAAAGTGAAAGGGTTTACTTTTTTTTCCCTTATCGAACTGAAAACTCAATTTTCCGATAATAAATATATGGGGGAGTTGTTGAGGCGTGTATGCTTGGTACACATATACGTTTCAACAACTCATACATATATGAATAGTTTGCTAGGTTAGCTAAGATAGGTCGTGATTTTGCAGGCAACAGCCAAGCCGAGGTGTGCCGTGCACCCTTGAGCTGGTTGCCAAAATAAAATTGGCTGAGTGCCTTAAGCGCTCGCCTTAGTAGTCCGGTGAAGCTTTTAAGACCTTGCTGGGTCAATAGCGTAGTCATTTCAAAAAAAAAAAAAGTTATAAATAATAAGAACTTCAATTGAGATTCAAGACGATATCTCGATAAAACATGGAGCAAGCAAGTAATATGTTAATTATAGATCAATTTCGACACCATAAATCAACAGTATAAAGAATATATATATTTATAAAATATACGGAGCTTTGACGAAAACTACATATAAATCACGGTTTGATACATACATAATCCATAGATTGTTCAATGCACATAGAAAAAAGGTAAATTACGTTTTATTAAACTTCCTACAGTTTAAAATTTAATATTTGAAAATCAGTTATCAATTACCCAGTCACAGAGTTATAGAAATACTAAGATGAATACAAGTCGATAACTGAATATATCTTCTTAATGTTGAAATGCGAACTCATAAATTTTTCGCTGTGTATGGTGGTCGAGAATCGTCCTACTTTTTAGAAATGTTTACCTTCTACAGCGAAATTAATAGAAACTAGCATAATTTTGAATTAGTAAATCTAACATGTGCTTTTAATTTTTCCTTATATCTATTATATGCATTTATATTAGTAGAAAATTGCCCGCTTCGCTCTGCTTTAAATTCATATTTAATTGAAAAGAAAATCCAAAATGTCAACGGAATCCAAAAAAAACAAAATATCTAGAACCATTTACAAAAAAATCTTTTTCGAATGATCATAATCCTAGGTCGATACATTCAGTAGTTCTTTTGTGATTAAGTCTTAAAAGAATTGTACTTTCATTGTGCATGTATTTATGTCCAATAATTTAATGATTGAAGGATTTTGTCTTTTTTAAAGCTATGCCTTTACAAGGCACATCGGTTTTGGCCGAATTACAATAATTGTCCGAGCACATTCTCTCGGTTTGACTTTTCGACATAGAAGATTATCTTTTTGAGAATTGGATACCTAGATGAGTGAGGGCTTTATTTCTCAAAGTAATCAAAGCTGCATAAGTAATAGAATTATATCCGTTTAGTAGTTGAATTTATATGTATCACTATAATTAATATACATGTGTTATGATCTCGTAAAATGATTTTGTTTTTAAAGGGATTTGAATTAGTTGTGGGTAATATTTACTTTTTTTTAATTTCTCGTTATTACTCTGCTCCTACCACTGGTAAATTTTATCATCATTGTTGACCTCATGTAAAAAAGGTAATATCAAAATTTATATCTATAGATTATATTTTTATTTCGTATAACGCAATATTAATAGGTGTGAGTTTTGAATTTTATTACAAATTTTTAATATGCGTTTAATTATAAGACATTATTTTTGTTTTATTATGAACTAAATATGGCAATGCATAGGAACGGAACATGAAATTATTTGGCTAAACCATAATGTAACTTTTTATTGTAGCTTTCAAAGACAGGAGCGCATTTGCCTTTTTTTTGCAATGTTGAGTTCTATATATATTCGCAATCAGAAAAAAAAAGTGCATGTAATAGTAATTATGTTCATCTCATCGGGGATTTTGTTCTCAAATTACGCTTAAAGCGTTTTTAATAAATGGGCTCGACACGACTTTTCGCTTTGGGTTACTTAAATGCAATGCCAGATATTTGTGACAAATTTAACAAAGAAGGCAAATAAAAAAAAATCTCTAAATAATTATCAGGTATAATTTTGTTTGACGTTACCAAAATATCAACTGGGTAATTAGAGTCATCAAGTTTTTCATTATGTTTTGAAATTTTACTTACGATATTTTCATAGCAATTTCATACTGATTTCCTCCTTAAACTTATTATTTGTATTTATTAAGAGAAATAAAAAATTTTAAAGGTTAAAAAGTTTATTTCCTATAATATCGCTAAAATACTCGATTAGGATATCATTACATTTTATAAAAGAGAGTCGACGTCAATCTGTCTGTCTGTTCGCGATAAATTCATAAACTACTGAACGGATTTTCAAGCGGTTGTTACCAGTAGATATAATAATAAAGGAAGGTTTTGGTAAATAATTTGTCAAGTTTTTTTTTATTATCAAGGCGGAGCAATGCCCGTCGGCCCCGCTAGTAGCTAATATATATATATCAGCTATATTATAATGGCGTTGCTAGAAATAATGCGGTATAAACTGTGAGATGTTTCAGTACCTATCTTTTTTTTCTATTATTTATTTAACAAGTAATAAAACGAGTGTATACGATCTCGTAAAACGCACGAACGGATGTTTCGGGGTGTAAATGAAAACAATTAAATTAATTACTCTTGGGATTTACAATAGTCGTTGTAAGCTTGTCAGTGTTACCAGTTAAAATCAATAACAATTTTTATAAGATGTTTTTATGATCTTGTTAAAAATAGAATATGCTACATACAGCTATATAAAATATTATGAACAAAAATCTTCGATTGTTCTTTGTAATTCAAATACAAGAACACAATATCAATATATTTTAAATTGAACGCAAAGCCGTCGCCAAACTTTTTGACCACTTTGAACATAGTGACGCAGAACACAGGTTGATAAATAAAAAGGTATAAATATGAATTATTATTATATGTATAACATCGAAACAATTTAAGAATAAATAGATTCCAATTTTATATTCTTGTAAATAATATTTTAATTTCTTTTTGTAATTAACTCTTTAACTATATTATGTTCAAGCTCTTCACGGCTATAATCATAGCGGCCAGAAAGATTGACCAGGACTGTAATACACCATGTGTTGTATATAAACTGTACGTTGGTGTATCAGAGCTCTATAAACTCCCGGCACCATATTATGACCGATCACCATGGATTCTAGACATCAAATTTATATCATGAAAACTGTTTTAATACTATCGGTATTATTACAAAAAAGTTAAATTCGTATTGAATACTTGCTTTAAAAAGGTTTCGTATTAAATGCACCGTGCTCGCCCGAGGCAAGTTCCCGTTATCCTTTTTCACAAGTCTAACCTAACCTAACCATAGTGAGACAAGAGACCAAGATGGCAAATATTCAGCGAGCGTGGTGCTACTAATACGAAACTTTTTTAAATCAAGTATTCAATACGTATTTAACTTTTTTGTAATAACACTGTATATGTTTTTCTACAATTCGCCCAAGGTGATGCTGTGGTATTTCATCTTTTGTACAGTTTTTTTTTTTTTTTAATGACTACGCTACGCTATTGACCCAGCAAGGTCTTAACAGCTTCACCGGACTACTAAGGCGAGCGCTTAAGGCACTCAGCCGATTTTATTTTGGCAACTAGCTCAAGGGTGCACGGCACACCTCGGCTTGGCTGTTGCCTGTTGCATGCAAAATCGCGAGCTATGTTAGATAACCTAGCTAACTATTCATATATGTATGAGTTGTTGAAACGTATATGTGTACCAAGCATACAAGCCTCAACAACTCCTCCATATATTTATTATCGGAAAATTGAGAGTTTTTCAGTTCGATAAGGGGAAAAAAGTAAACCCTTCCACTTTCATGTGTAAGCGTGTTGCGTGCACGTGTGTGGGGGTGATCGTGTAGTGTTGTAGCGATGATTTATATTTGTGTGTCACCGTATCGCGCAAGCAACGCACTCAAGGGCTTCCTACCTAGGGATGGAACCTAGACTTGAGCCGCTGCCGTGGGAGGCCTAATCGGGTCTCTTTTGTACCGTCCAACCGATCGTCATGCACATTATGCACAGATATTTGAACACAGAAAACATTGATGCATTCACCAATTTGCTATAACTCAAATATTTATTACGACGAATACATACATACGCGTAACCGCAGGAACACCTAGTATTAAGTATATAGTTTACAATATTAAATACACAATTTAAACTAACAATAACTATTATACTAATAATGAGAACGTATCCTGAAGGTAGACTTTAGATTTAGAAAATAATTTGTCATCAAATTTCGTTTTGAAACTATTTTGAAATGTCTCGATTTAGTTTGTAAGTATAAGTTGTAAGTATTTGTAATATATAGTTGTATTTGTAATTAGAGTCTTTTGATTTGGCACGTCGAGGAGAAGACCGACATAGTCGGCCGAGTTCAGTTTCGTATAGCGTTGTCTTAGTCTATCACAGATATTGCGCTGTGCGATAGAAATAACGAAACCGAAGCAAGCCGATCATAAACGAACGTCTCGGTCTTTTTCGCGACTTGCCCCAAAGCAAATGTCGAGTACAGTAACAATGTGGTAGTTTAGTAAAAACTGTTTTAATGGTTCATAAGAAATCGCCAAAATTATACAAATTTAATTTGAACATCTTTACATTCGAAATTATGATTTCAAAATACTATTTACGGTTAGGGTTGCCATACGTATTATGTATATATATACATGTTTGTTTAATGATTATATAATATATGTAATGTATATATAACATAATTTGTATAGTATATGTATGTTTAATGTACTTTTCGTGTTTATGTGTGTCACGTAAGTTCTTCTAAAGTACGCAACGGATGTTGACAAAATTAATTAATTTTTAACAGTTTAATACATGTAAATACATGTGTATACATAAAAATAATGTACCAAAGAATTATACATTAAAAATACCCACAGAAAAATTTCATATAATAGACAGTTTATCTCCTAATAATAACTTGAAAAATTAACCAGTTTATTATTTGCGATGTTGTTTTGACAAATATATAATTAATCCTTATCCAACTAAATGCTTTAGTTATATTGGACATTATATGCACATTAAAACTGCCCTTTAATGTCACTATAGTGAATATCTTAGAAAATATTACAGATTTAAAACCCTTAAATACACATCGTCGCCGTTCCACATTTTTTTAAAAACCATTTTCGAAAACACGTGAATAGCCATAGAAAAATTGCATTTTTTACAACTTCTTTACGTCTAGAAGAGTTAATAAGAAACTGACATAATTGTCAAAAGTCTATATACAACTTTTCTGTAGTCTACTACGTATATTTCTGTAAAGCACGATGTTCTAAAATTCAAAACAAAATATCATACATTTATGGGTTAAAATTACGCGCAACAAAAACAAAAATATTTGTATTCAGATTCTTATATCGCTTGTAAGACTGTGATGAACTGTAAATATCAAAGGGCAAAATATGAGCGTAAATTCTTTAGCATTTATTCTGGTAAATAAATATAATACATCCGGGCAAAGCTGGGACGGATTGCTAGTAATAAATAAAACGTAGGTACTCTGAGTCCGCTTATATACAGTTGAAGAATCTAAAACGTAGAGATAATATGTGTAACAATGCAAGAAAAAAAACAAGTGACAAACGTATACTTATATTAGTTCTTTTTTTTTATTGTAGCACGGCAAAGTGACTGTACTATGCCTGATGGTAAGCACAGTACAATCCAAAAATAATAGCGACCACCGATTGGCATACTGTCCATCGCCGGTCGCCACTATCATGCCGGCCTGTAATAAGCTGGATATGCACAGGCTGATCCCGAAACGCGACCCGTAGAAGCGAATCACTATGACGGGCTTTTTCGCCATATACATGGTGGTTGCGACCCAGTCGGGCTGTAAAACCCTACCACCCCGCTATCACCATTGCCTCGTTCGTTATTCAGCAGGGTGCACCACGTGCAGGTGAGGTTGGCTTGGGTGTCTCAAGTCTTATGATGTTATTCGACACCCCTTATACCCCAATATTTTTTTAGAAAATAGTGTCACTACATATTATAAAGGAAAGTTCTCCGACGCCTCTGTCTGTCTGTTCGCGATAAACTCAAAAACAGCTAAGCGGATTTTTATGTTTGAAGTGCCGGAAAAAAAAAACAAAACGATTGAGATACCAAATGACTCGGACGAAGTCGCGGGAATCAGCTAGTATTTTTATAACGTATTATCAAAAGTTCTGTAATCAGACGCAAAAATTTCGACAACCCTACATACGTACAGTGCATATTATGACCGTACGAAACCGCAACGAGGAATCTCTGGTTTAAAAGTTTTATTTTTATTTGCTTAGCATTTATCGAGTTGATGAGTGTCGTTTTAGTATTAGTATTCTTAAAGTAAACACGATTTCCTTGTTTAATAATAATTTTCTTAATTGGGTGTTTATATACGTCGCTATTGTTGTCTATGTATTTTGTAAAGTTTTATTTATATCTCGGTTCCTACCTAAATTATTCAATACTGTATGCTAATGTTTTTGAAGAACAAGAATTGTTCATCCTAAACAATTGAATTTCGATTAACTGTGACGCGTAGTGTATCAGCTCGCTGGATACAAACAGCCTAAACTACAAATTAGGTATATCAAAGCGAGTCACTATGTCAGTTTTTTTTATGATTATAGTAATCACAGACCAGTCGGATACGAATTTTTGTCTTCAATACCGATTTATTTAGTGGTTGTACCATATCTAGGCGAGTTTGGTGTTGATCTCTCACACGATTAAATAATAGATTTATCTATTCTAATCTAATATTATAAAGAGGTAAAGTTTGTGAGTTTGTGACGTCGTAGGGGATAATCTCAGGAACTACTGGACCGAATTCAAAATTTCTCATCTAATAGCTCATTTATCGAGCAAGGTTGTATGCTATATATAGCATAACGCTAAGACCAATAGGAGCGGAGTCCCGATGAAAAATGTTTCAAAATTGATTTGCTTCCTCTCGAGAACTTCCGCTGAGTGTTAGTGTTAGCCCAAAGTAACTATTCTACGCGGACGAAGTCGCGGGCTAGTATGATATATGTTGTTATCCTTCGTAGGATTTTTTTTTCTCTTGAAGTTGTTCTGTGCATGAAAGAGCGTATTGTACGCTTTAGCGTTTGATCAGTATTTCATCTGATAATAACTGAAGAAATGGGCGAAGTTAAAAAACGATAATTGAAGAACGACTAGAGTTCAGGTGCTAAATAGATTATAGCCGTTTAGCTAACGGCTTAGAAAATACATTACCCCGTAAGCTATGGCTTTGTCATAATGATTTCATTAAGCGAAAGCTTATAGCTTACAGTACAAATGTTGCTAACGCCATGAAATATAAATATACCGAAGGATTCCGAATTACCCAGATTAAAAGAAACATGATTATTTCGTGTTTTTGGTGCTTCGTTCAAACAAATTACCCATTTAGCCCACCTGGTGTTACCATGCAGACCAGTAATGAGCTCGATAACTTTAGTTTATAGATGTATTATGTTTATAAGTAAGTTAATAATACTCACTCTTTAACGCATAGATGAAACTACAAGATCTATATTATATACGGTCCTGTTACATAAAATTAGCGTTTTCTATGTAAAAAAGAAAACATATTATGAAATTATAATATATCTAGTGTGGTCATAAGTTCTGTTTAAACATTACTATTTAAAAAATTGTTAATGGAGTGTTAAATTAGTACCTAACGTTATTAAAATCAGGCTGGAAAGATCCCAGGCTTTGTTAGGACGATACTCAGAAAGTTAAATCCGCGAAATTTCGATTTCGGACGAATACATTTCTAACACCGAAGAAAGTTATAAGGTGTGTATCCACAGTAGTGAAAAAAATTAATACCAGACTAGGCCTCACTCGGCAGCGGCTCAAACCTAGGTCCGTTCCTTCGGTGTGGAGCCCTTGAGTACGCTACTCGCGCGATAGTGACATAAAATCTTACAACACTGCAACAACATTACACATATCACCTCCACACACGAGCACGCACACATGCTTACACATGAAAATAGAAGGGTTTTTATTTTTTCCCTTATTGAACTGAAATTTTTATGAAAATTTTCCAACACAAATACATATAAGAGTTGTTAAGATATGTATGCTTGGTACACATATATGTTTCAATAAGATAGGTCGCGAATTGCATGTAACAGACAACAGCCAAGCTGAGGTGTGCCGTGCACCCTTGAGCTAGTTGTTAAATAAAATCGGCCGAGTGCCTTAAGCGCTCGCCTTAGTAGTCAGGTGAAGCTGTAAAGATCACGCTAGGTCAATAGCGAAGTCAGTTCGAAGAAAAAAAAGACCGCGAGTATTATGAGGGTCCAGCGAGGGCAAAACTATTTTTTTTTTTCTTTTACAGTAAGTTCAGTAGCTTCCAATATAATCATAAAAACAGTTATGTGTATAATATAGACTTATATATAACTAGCTGACCCGTGCAACTTCGTCTGCACCAAATTGGTTATCACTGGTTTCAATTGTATTTTTAAAAGCGATAAAATTGAATAAAACTGATACCCGATTGCAGCCACAACTACCGTTTCCAATTGTGAATCCTAACTATCCCCGGTCTCACTCAAATATACCCAGATTACATGTGATTTTTGATGTAAAACATCTATAGGCGCACCCTAAACTTAAATCGGCCATGGCGACGTTCGTGGTGATTACACACAAACTTCGCACTATTAACGACCCTATCAGTAAAGCATAAGATTCAAATTATTTTTCTAAACTATTATAATAAAGAGGAATCGTAGTATTTTTGTATGTTAGTTACGAATAAACTCAAACTACTGGACGGATTTCGATAATTCGTTTACCATTAGAATGCTACATTATCCCTTAGTAACATACCGGATTAGACCTCCCATTAGGTTCGATCCCTCGGTAGGGAGCCCTTGAGTGCGTTGCTTGCGCGATACGGTGACACACAAATATACATCACTGCTACAACACTACACGATCACCCGCACACACGTGCACGCCTACACGCTTACACATGAAAGTGGAAGGGTTTACTTATTCCCCTTATCGAACTGAAAAACTCTCAATTTTCCGATAATAAATATATGGAGGAGTTGTTGAGGTGTGTATGCTTGGTACACATATACGTTTCAACAACTCGTACATATATAAATAGTTAGCTAGGTTGGCTAAGATAGGTTGCGATTTTGTATGCAACAGGCAACAGCCAAGCCGAGGTGTGCCGTGCACCCTTGAGCTGGTTGCCAAAATAAAATCGGATGAGTGCCTTAAGCGCTCGCCTTAGTAGTCCGGTGAAGCTGTTAAGACCTTGCTGGGTCAATAGCGTAGACATTTCGAAAAAAACCCTTAGTAATATAGGCTATATTTATTTTTTAGAAAAAAATTGGGATTTCTACTAAAATTGCAATAATGTAATCAGAGGTATGAAAAAAATTTGGCATAAAATGTATTTCATCGCATGCGCCCCGATAACTATGAATGATAGAACAAAAATATGTTCTACAATATTAAAGAACATATTATTATCTATAAAAAAACCTCGCGGCAGCATACATATGTCTATACCTAAAAGTAAAGTCTATACTCAAAAACCTTTACAACCCTACTTGTATGATTGTAAGATTCAAATTGTTTCTATTTAATATTATGTAACGTCACAATTATGGCAGAGAGACGCGTAGATAGAAATGCTTTGTCGTCAACGTCGACCGGTTCATGTCCGATCTCACCAAAGTTAAGCAATGTCGGGCGTGGTCAGTGCTTGGATCCTCCGGCTCCCAGGGAGATAGAAGCTAAAAGGCGGGAGATGCGAGAAGAGGCTGTAGGGAGGTGGATGCAGGACCTGGCGGACGCGCGCTTCGGGAGGCACACCGTCGACGCCGTCCGCCCGGTCCTGCGGGAGTGGATTGGGAGGAGATGGGGCTCCTTGTCGTTCAGGCTGGTGCAGGTGCTGACCGGACATGGTTGTTTCGGGTGGTACCTGCACCGGATCGCTCGCAGGGAGCTGACCGCTGCCTGCCATGAGTGCGGCGCTGAGGAAGATACCGCACAGCACACTCTCTCTGAGTGTGCTGCGTGGGAGTTGGAGCGCCGCACTCTGGTGGCGGTGGTAGGAGAGGATTTATCGCTGCCGAGCGTGGTCTCGTCCATGCTCGGTAGCGAACAGGCGTGGCGAGCAGTGGCCTCCTTTTGCGAGGAAGTCATCTCGCAAAAGGAGGCAGCGAAGAGAGCCCGCGAGGCGGACCCCCTCAGTAACCGTCTTCACCATAGGAGGACTGGCAGGAGGAGGCGGCGCTTTGCCCAACTCCTCCTGCCACCGTAGCCGGATCTGAGGGGATGCAGTCGGGGGGCTCATCCCCTCATTGCACAGATCCGGCGGACGAGGGGGGGCAGCTAGCGTGTGCCCAGCTGCCTCTCTATAGGTAGGAGCCCGGCGGCAACCTTCCGCCGGGTAGACCGTTGGAGCGGCTATTCAAGGGGAATAGCATAGAACGATCCCTTGTCGCCCCAACATCACGGTCTGTCGGTACACCGTGGGGTTTTAGTCCGTGCGAGTCGGACATATCCCACTCTCTCCCCCGGGAGGGTGGGTATCCATAAGGGATTTCCCCACGTAAAAAAAAAAAAAAAAGGTCAGTGCTTGGATGGGTGACCGCCTGGAGATATTGCGTGATGTTAGCTTTTTACGGGTCAAATTAATCTTCAGTAATTTTTTTAATGTATAGGTATATGTATTTTTTATATTTTTAAATTAGGTGTAATATAATATTTTTATAATATTACGGAATTGGTTTTTTTTAATCTTACTAATATACATATACACTGGCCAAAGTCTGACCTACGTACATCCAAAAATTACTCGATAGATTTCAATTACATGTTTTTATTTTTAAAAGAGAGGAGGCTTATTTTCTGCATTAGGTCGAGAAGAACTGCCAGTGATGATGATGATGAAGATTATGGTTTTTTGTGACGTTACATTTCCGAAGCTACAGGTTATAATACGAACTTTGCACTATTGTCGAAGTACTCAAAAACATCTGCAACTCTATCCGTATAAACATAACATTCAAATTACTTTGTCGAACACTCGTCGTACCAGTATTACACGGCATGCACAAAGGGCGCCCTTTGACATACCGCCAAACACACCGCGCTTGCACCTTTCACTGATTTCTTTGTTACTATTTAATTAGACAATTGACTGTCACGGATTAAACTACGCATTTTTAACGCTATTTATAAATTATGAAACACCGTTCGCAGTTGTGAATGTAACCAGTGTTTTAATTGAAAATATGTCGGACAGCGATAATTTCGGAACTGAAAGTATGCACCCTTCTACAAAGAAAGTAAAATCACACTATGACATATATCTTGATAATGCTATATCTAATACTTTTATAACATACTTCAGTTATCATCGACCAATTTTCACAGTATTAACCAGCTATTCTAAATTTGAAACCCTTGCGTTTTATGGGACAAAAAGTATCCTGGATGTAGCCTTGTAATATCAGTTGTCACTGTGTTAATTTTTGCTTCTATATGGATAACATAGTCTACCTTGATTAAAATTTCCAAAAAATATTTAATGTACAGATTTCGATTTGTTACAATTTTAATAGTATAGATTAGTTATTAACAATTTTGTGGACGTTTTCGAAGCAGTTGAAATTTTTGAACGGAATTATTATGTAAGCGTAGCGTAGAGGTAAAGTTGGCGACTCTGTACTATTCTCATGACCGACCGGGAGCCGGTTCGAACCCCGTCATTTTTTTTGGTTATTTGTTTTTTTTTTATGTAGCCTATATAGCTTGAATTTTTAACTAATCTGTCTGCTGTAAATAGCACAAAGGAAAATTACCAAAATCCATTAAGAATCTCATGAACTACAAATTTTTTACTTTCGTCCGTTATTCTGGAGAACTCCTTGCGTTTTATGGGACAAAGAGTATCCTGGATGTAGTCTTCTAATATTAGTTATCACTGTGTCAAATTTCGTTAAAATTGGTTCAGTACTTTCAGAGTAATTCGGGTTTATATTCTAGACTTTAATCCTTTATCCTGGAGAACCCTTGGCGTTTTATTAGACAAAAAGTATATTTGATGTAATCTCGTAATATTAGCTATCACTATGTCAAGTTTCGTCAAGATTGGTTCAGTAGTTTCAGAGTGATGCGTGTGCATAGGGACAGACAGACAGACAGACAGACAGACAGACAGACAGAAAGACAGACAGACAGACAGACAGACAAAAATTGTAAAAAGATTATTTTTGGCTTCTATATCGATAACATAGCCTATCCTGATTAAAATTTTCAAAAAATATTTAATGTACAGATTTCGACTTGTTACAGTTTTATTATAGTATAGATGTAATGTAATTTAGTATATATAAAATAACTTAATACAGCTAGTAACAATATATAAAAGATAAACCAAAACCGTTTGGCTGATTATCGTGGACGTTGGTCATTTAAGCGATTTTCATGAAAAAGGTTTTATGTTATTTAATTATATTTACTCGTCTCTAAGTGGCGCTGAGATATATCTCATTGTTATTAAATTTATCATTGTAATTTAACTGGGACAAAGTCTCAGGCGATTACGTATTTATATACGTAATTTTATCCTTATGGATAAGCTCTCATGTTGTTATAATTAATCATTATATAACGTTGCGGCGGATCAGTAGTCTTATGTGCAACCGAACGCTATTAAAATTGAAACGTGTTAAATAGAGAATATTTGTAGGTGGTAGAGCCACGCTGAAGCTATTACTGGTTTCAGCATGAATGGGTCGGTTCGCTCGTAGTAGTACCACCGTCTCACAGAAAACCGACGTGAAGTAACATTGCTTGCATTGTTGCGTTTCTTTCCGTCAGTAATAGCGCCGGAAACCCACCTTCCCTTGCTTCCACCCGTCTTCCCTCTCCATCCTTCCCCCTTCTCCAAACACAGGTTGGCAACTCCCCTGGTGTTGCTAGTGTCTATGGACGGCAGTGATCACTTAACACCAGGTGACCCGTATGTTCGTTTGCCTCCTATGACATAAAAAAATATACGTTATACATTTTGCTATTACTTAATTATTTGTTTTAACAAATAACGAATAATAATAAACCAATAGGGAACTCTATTATAATTTGAACAGCTCGTATACTGAAGTGGCCATTAAGGTTTTTGGTTAGTTTTAGTATCTATTTTTTTGTAGGATCAATATATAGATAGTGTGTGCCCGTATATTGTCAACACGTATATCATTATTTTAACATGTAGATAATTAAAAAATAGGTAGGATTATTTTTCTTGTGGATAAAACGTCCGTCTTCTTCGTCGTGGGATATCTTTAGTTTTTATCCCTCATTCACCCTTCTTTTGATCAGTCACCCTTTTTTGATCTGATTCTGTGTAGTTCTAGTTCATACAAATATCTTGAAGTAAAAGGTCACTTGTAATATGGATTTCCAGGGTTCAGTTCAGTAAGATGGTCGAGAGCGAGGCCGGGTGGCTCTCCGTCGCCTGCTATTGCGAGACAGTCATGCTTGCAAAAGAGGCGGCGGAGAGGGAGAGGGAGCGGACCACTAGGCTCCCCTCCCGCGGTCGACGAACCACCCGGCGGCGATGGGTAGGGGATGACCTCCGGCCGCCCTAGATGGGGCCTGAGGGCGATGGACACGGGCATGTCGTCGCCCTGGCAGTGCAAACTGCACAGGCCCATGTGATGGAGTAGCATTGTGCCGATGTGACTCCCACAGTTCGTCAAGGGGGGGGTCTAACACTCACTCCCTCTTTGAGGGGTCTACCTTACTTGACCCCTCAGAACGCAGTCAGGGCCTTTTAGAGAGCCCACACCTGTCGGGGGAGCAGGTGCAGTGCCAGTCGGCAGTTCCTGCTCCCCCGCCAAAAAGGTGTATGAAGGCACCATGGTCCGTGCAAATCGGACATAACCCATCCTCAGCTGTCCCACGGGATAGGTATCTGTTAGGGATTTACCCATGATTTCAATTCTTAGAAAAAGGACTATACTGCTAACAATACATTGTTCATTCCATCTCGTTTTTTTCCGTACGTTGTTCATACCATCCCTTTCTTTCCTAGATACATAACACAAATACAATATGTGGTAAAACGGAACTTTATAGAGAGGCGTGTTCGCTTTCCATTTAGACCATTTTCTTTTTTCCATAGAGAACATGATGGAATCCATAGTCTTATGAATACGGAACCTCTCATAATGTGGGCGTGTCTTGTCGGCGTTTACGCTTTACGATTGATACAATTTCAACACTTTTCCATACGATTTATTTTAAATTTAAATATTTGATGAAGTAACTGGAGACATAATACATAGGTTATTTAAAAGGTCTATATTCATCCTGAAACAGTGTAGCGGAGGGTTAAAGTGGACAATCTTGAGACACCCTTAAGACAAAATATGACTGTGTCTTAAAGTTGTTTTACTGTTAAACCCCATAAAGGTTCTATCGTCTTTATGATCTGATCACGGGTGTTTTCTATATCTATACATATAATAAGAATGTAAATGTAACGTGTATGTAGTTTTTAGATATTTGTGAAAAAAAAATCGCTGCAGGTGTCTTGGAATAAGTAATAACGTACATTTCAATCGTTTATAGAAATGTCTATCTATCTATCTGTCTGTCTGTTTGTTTGAACACGCATCACTGCTAAAGTACTGCGTTCTCGATAAAACCTCATCAATAAAATCATAAAGCATATCCTCGAGTAACATTTAGCCTTGATTTCATTGAAATCAGTTCGCTCTATTAAAAGCTATTGTGATTTTAATGACGACGCGACTTAAGTACGAGCGAAAAGTAGATAAGTAATTGTACTTAATACATTCAGATGATCTTTATTAGTCGCTAATTTTCTTTACATTATGTTTCACGCGGACTAAGTCGCGAGCACAACTACTATTTTTTAAATAAATATTACAAGTTTAGTTGTTCTTTTCATGATACTTTTTTTAGGTTATTTGTGGCAACCGATCTTTCAGATTATTACTGCCATTGTCGTGTAGTTGATTATATTAAAACGTCGTGTGATTATTTCAATGTTCTAACAAGATGGTGGCTACCTTGTTAGAACCTTCCAGGGAGCTTTTATGATATTTCAGAATTTCATGCTCCGTGGTATTATTTTCTATTCACTTCACTTCTGCACAATAAACTAACTATATTACGTAAAACACCACTAAATTTACAAAATATAGAGTCAAATAATATAAGATTATAAATAAAATATAAAATCCACTACATGATAGACTAAAATTCCGCTTAAAGTAACACCATACTATTTAAACACATGTAATGTATGTTTCCTTTTGAACCGTTTACCGTTTTTACCGTGTAAAAAATATTAGTATTTTCGATAGTTATATGATTCAATATTAAATTCATTTGTAATATAACTTTATAAATGTTATACTCTCAGGCATCAACTAACTGTCGCTCATAACAGGTGACCCTGAAGCCAGTTATGGTAATTAACAAACAAAAGAAACACGTTAACAGTCGCCACGCGAAATCTAGAAGATCGAATTCAATAATTCCACCGGCCTGCCGTGATGACGTGTCCGGGCTAAATTTACTACTATACACTTACACTTATTGACACGTTCCAAAAATACACTTCTTGGCAAAACTAAACGGACGTTAACATCGCTATTAGCCGCATAATGCCCCAACTTGCAATACATAAATACATAGTTACATAGGCTAGGTCATATCCGCAACATTCGTCGGTTATGTGTCTACATTGATGAACGAGTTACTCGTATATGTAGCTTCGCTGTATCAACCAGTGTACCAAAGTGGTAAAGCCACGCTGAAGCCATTACTGGTTTCAGCATGAATGGGTCAGCTCGACCGGGGTAGTATCACCCTCTCGCAGAAACCCGACGTGAAGTAACAGTGTTTGCATTGTTGCGTTTCGTTCGGTCAGTGAGAGCGCCGGAGACCCACCTGTCTTCGCCTTCCCCCTCCCCTTTTTCCTTCCTCCGCACTCCTACCCTCCACAACATAGGATGGCAACGCATTTGCGACTCCCTTGGTGTTGCAAGTGTCTATGGACGGTGGTCATCACTTAATATCAAGTGACCCACTTGTTCGTTTGCCTCCTATGATAAAAAAAACGAACAAACCATAAACCATAATCGATTCAAGTCTCTCAGCAACTGAATATACACTGGTCGATCCCGAGATAAACTAAAAGGGAGTCCTTATAAGGAGTTTATCATCATTCATTGGTAGCGAACCAGTTTTGTACATATACCCAATCTTGCCGCTCTTGATTATTGAATGGATAATATCTTGTGTCATAATGTTGTACCTGGTTTATAGTTGTCGCGAATCAGTTGCCATACCCCATTGTCATACCCTAATGCCCTTGATACGTTCGTGTCATCTTTTATGCCTTGTAGGGGTGTGGAGCAAGTCCTTGCCGTACATATTATGTTCTTGGGGTGACCATTTGCGGGTATAAAATTGTTTGATAGGTCACAGTTATTTTATTTAATGTGATACAATGGTCTTGCAACTTGAGTGCTTGAACGCCACTAAAAATACAAGCATTTAATAAATATTAATTTAATTCAGATGTGCTAATGTGTACATAATTAGTTCAGTGACATGCAATGTATGTAACCGTATATAGATCTTGTTCTTGACGGTAGACTAAAGTGAACTTTAAGAAGTATTACATTACGCCTAAAATTTTTATATAAGTTTACGATTGATCTAACTAAACGATAACATACAGGATTTTACGTATTATCGAAATTTTAAGAAATAATAATATAAAAGACATACTACATTTTTTTTAATGCCTGCCATCACGTTTTCGAAGTCTGACTGTATCTGTAGGTCTCAGGAATGCCTTCTATTTTACCTTATCATTAGATAAACTAAGGAAGCATTGACGAAAATACTTAACAGTGTTTCCATTACAAACTGTTTGATCTAACATAGTCTGGTGTAAAAGAAATACATTATGAGGACCTATCGAACTATTGAATTACTGTTTGAAAGGTTATATATATTTTTATTATTAAATAATACTTACATTAAAGATAATGTATAGATACAGTATGTATGTACTTTATTATTCTGTCTCCGAGGTATCTCACTGTTAGATGAGACTTTTTCCATTTTTTAACAGTTTCTTCATTAGTTCATTTCGTCATTCTTATCTATAATTACGTCTATCCGAGGACGAAATTGCGCCGTGCTTATTTAATTGATAATTATAGATTAAAATCTGTACGTTTTATATGAAAGTATTAAAAAATATTTAACTTCATGGATTTTATTTCTATATTGTCAAATGAAAAAAAAATGTATTCAAAGTATATTTTACGTTTTTAAAATAGTTTAAAAAGGTATTTTAAACAAATCAGTCAATACGTATGTGATCCTCGAACCTGAAACATCGAACCGATATTTCGCTAACCTAAAACATTCTACCAATATTATTACCAATTCTTAGTAATATTCAAGAACTATTCAATTCGCCAATGAAGTAATGTATGTGTACCGATAAAATAATATCGATAAAACCTAATTAATGTTATCAGTCCAGGCGAAAATGTTAGAATACGCTATAATTGTATTTTTTATTTCCAAATACCTCGTCCACGTGGAATAATGTTAATATTAAGTAATAAGAGCTTAAAATGATCTAATTCGTTTATAAATAAGTGTAGTTTTTTTTAAATGTAATATTAACCATTTACTTTTTTGCTAGATTTTCAGTATTATTGTTTTTTTTAAGTGAAAATTTCTTTAGTGTATTAGTTTTTGGTAGAGGAAGAAACGTATTGGTTCGAGGCATTCGAGACTTCGATATGCTAGCGACGTATTGGCGTCAGACAACCCATTAGATATTTATCTTATTAATAAACTATATAAAATATGTATAATTATTGCTCGGAGTACCAATAGACGCGAAAACCAAATTAATGTTAATTGTTTCCATTTACAAACTATGACACCTGAGTAATTCAGACTATAAAATGATTTCAAAATTCAGAAAAGAACACAGTTATTCCAATTTTTTTTCGCTTCTGTCGGTAGTTATATATGACCGTTGTGACTGCCCTCGTCTTTTTATTTTATTTTAAATGCGAATATATAATATGTGTATTACTTGAGGAATGGCCAGCCTATTAGTATCAACATTTACATATAAAATACTATTTAGCATTACTTTAGATTTAGGTACGAATTCTAATAACCTTTCAAAGAGTCATACCAACCTCAGTATACTAAAATTCTACAGACCGATAAAGGAAAAATTTACAATTTACATATATAATGAAAATTCTGGTACCAGGGCTATCAGGCTCGTTGGTTACAGATTCATTATCAGAGTTTTAAAATTCACGTGCATCTATGATTCTAAATTATTTAATAATTGTTAACTAAAAGAAAACATAAAAATCTATTTTCCTCATTTCAAATCACGAAGTAAATGAAGAAGTGCTTTGAAGTTATTTTGACCATATTTTAATTCGACTATAGGAAGTCCATGAACAATAAAACAATGGACTTTACTTTGTTACTGAAAGTATATTAGAATGGTATTGAACTGAAATGCTTTTAATTATCGAATATATACATCAGCAATTTGTATTTTGAAATTTAAAAAAAAAAAACTAGTTTTATTAAAATTATAATAGCCTTTAATATGTGTTAAAAGTTTCCAGATGTATGTATAGTTAGGTACATGACGTATTTATGACAGGAAATAGCCTCTAACAACAAATAAACTAACATGTACTCGCCACAGAAACCAGTTACTAACAAAAAATTGAATATTAACATTGCAAATCATTAATATTCTTCTCAAAATTAGTTTTATTACAATTAGAACATAATTATGGCTCATTAATTTCTTACGGAAATGTGCCTCGCGTCCGTTTGCGACTTCTTATAAATTTGGTGACATTATAATACTTAAATGGTGGTAGGACTTTTGGTAACCCGCCTGGCTAGCTCATCATCATCATCAGCCTGTAAGAGACCCACTGCAAGGCTACAAGGCCACTTCTCGAAGGAAGGTATGGGCGTAATCACCACGCCAGCCCACGACGTATTGGTGATTTCAAACTCTGAAAAATCCACAGTTCGGTTTTCCCACATACAGTAGTATGTGGTAGTACTACAAGATCCTTTCTCAGGTTCAGGTTTCCTCAGAAAGTTTTCCTTCACCCTCAGCTGTTATTGTTACCGATTTAAATTAGAAAATGTACGCGAATTCCGAAATATTCGTTAGTTACATGGCGGAATTCGAGCCTGTGGACACCGAAATGACATTCCACCGGTCAAACCGCTAGCCCGCCACGATTTGTTTATAGTCAGCTCACCATCCTCCAATTGATAAATTGTTGCCAACCACCTTACACTTGGTATTCTGGTAACGGCACTTGAGAGTCAGTTTCTCGCTAAGTTTAGCGGGCTTACTATGTTGCACCACACAAATATTTAACATCAGATGACGTCGTGGTCAATTGCTAAAATTTATACGGTGTCATTACAAAAAAGCTACATACGTATTGAATACTTGCTTTTTAAAAGTTACGTTTTAAATGCACCACGCTCGCTGAATGTCCGCCATCTAGCCTAGCTCTTTTGTCTCACTTTGGTCGGGTCAGGTTGGACTTGCGAAAAAAAGATGACGCGAACTTGCCTCGGCCGAGTGCGGTGCATTTACTACAAAACCTTTTTAAATCAAGTGTTTAATACGTACCTAACTTTTTTGTAATAACACCGATAAAGTATAAAAAAGTCGAGGCAGTCATAAGGAATGCCGATAGAAGTGAAAACTCAAAACATCGAAATTTAAACTGTGTTCTCCTTTGCATTTTTAAATTAATTATAGTGTGAATCATTTAAATTTCATAATTTGTAAATTAAAATTATTATCATTAGTATCTTTTTCACATCTATTGACACTCATTTTAGTAGGTGGTAGAGCCACGCTGAAACTATTACTGGTTTCATCATGAATGGGTCGGTTCGTCCAGGGTAGTGCCACCCCTCTCACAGAAAACAGACCTGAAATAACAGTGCTGGCATTGTTGTGTTTCGGTCGGTCAGTGGGAGCGCCGGATGCCCACCTCCGTTCCCCTTTCCTTTTCCTCTCCCCTGTCCCATATACAGGCTGGCAACGCACTTGCGGCTTCCCTGGTGTCGCTGATGTCTATGGACGGTGGTGATCACTTAACATCGCGTGACCCACCAGTTCGTTTGCCTCCTTTGATATAAAAAAAACTCCGAATAATAATTATATACTTTTTTTATACAGTTTATTAACAAACATATGATGCCCAATTTACATTTCAAAAAAAATTCCAATATTAGATGTACCTACACAGGCTCTTATACTACGCATAGCTGGTCTGACGCAAGCCTCATAAGCGCAATACGGTCGATGACGCTTACTATGCATGTCATGCAGCGAAATTATACATTTATCTCC
>JACEII010000049.1:2741452-2786034 GCA_014332785.1 Antheraea mylitta | reverse complement strand
AGGTGCCTGTCATATCTGCCCAGCTTCACCGGATAAAAAAAGTTGTTCACACAGTGGTTGATTTATAGAATGGAGGTGCCTGTCATATCAGTAAGAAGTAAGAAGAATGGCATAGGAATTGTATTAGACAATGAGTTTAAAAAATGTGTGACGGACGTAAAAAGAGTAAATGATAGATTACTATTGGTGAAATTATTGATAGAACAAACGACGTTAAATATAATAAGTGTGTATGCGCCGCAAGCTGGATGTAATGAGGCTGTAAAAGAGAAGTTTTGGGAAGACTTTGATGGGGTGATGATGAATATTTCACAGAATGAGGATATTTATATCGGAGGTGATTTTAATGGGCATGTAGGTAGAGACAGTGGTGGTTATGAGAGAGTGCATGGAGGCTGGGGTTTTGGGAATAAAAACAAAGAAGGTGAAAACCTTATTCAAGCTGCAGTTGCTTTCGATTTTGCAATAGTTAATACTTTTTTTCAGAAAAGAGATCAGCACCTTATCACTTACAATAGTGGTAATCACACTACCCAAATCGATTATTTTCTTTTACGCAGAAACAATATTAAAATAGTGAAAGATTGCAAGGTTTTGCCTGGAGAGGTATTAACGACTCAACATCGTTTATTAGTATTAGATTTAGAAATAAATTTAAAACTGACCGGAAATATTTACAAAACTCCACCCAGAATTAAATGGTATCTTATGGAGAAAGATGAATATGCGAAGGAATTTAGGACCAAAGTTGTAAATAAAATGATAGAAGTGAAAAATATGGAGACGAAAACAGTTAATGAGTGTTGGAATGAAATGGCAACATGTATGAGGAATGTGGCAAGAGATGTCTTTGGTGAAACGAAAGGAAAGCAAAAGATAGATAAAGACACTTGGTGGTGGAATGAAGAGGTACAAAAGGCTGTGAAAGAAAAAAAGATAGCTTTTAAGGAATGGAAATGTATTGAAGATCAGAATAGCGTTGTTAAAGAAAATAAGAGAATAGTGTATACAGAATGTAAGAGAAATGCAAAAAGAGCGGTAGCTATTTCTAGAGCCAAAGTACACGATGATTTGTACCAATCACTACAGAGCTCACAAACACAAAAATACTTGTGTAGTTTAGCAAAAGCGAGGGAGAAGAGTACAAGAGATGTTACACATGTTAAATGTATAAAAGATGATAGAGGAAACGTTTTGACGGATGATGAAGACATAAAGTGTCGTTGGAAGAGATATTTTGAAAGACTAATGAATGAAGAAAATGAAAGGACTGGAGAGCTAGAGTCTGTACCATTAAATTTAGGCGTTGTACAAGAAATAAGTGAGGAAGAAGTAAGGAAAGCTGTGAATGGTATGAAAAACGGAAAATCCGTAGGGCCAGATGGCATACCTATTGAAGTATGGAAGTTTTTAAAAGTAGATGGATGGATGTGGCTGACTTTATTTTTTAATAAGATGTTACAGGAAGAAGCGATCCCAAATGAGTGGTGTTATAGCATAATAGTACCTATCTTTAAGAATAAGGGTGATGTGCAGGACTGTAACAATTATCGAGGAATAAAGCTCATGTCACATAGTATGAAGGTTTGGGAAAGAGTGATAGCGAGACGAATAAGAGATGAGACTGAAGTGACGCAGAATCAATTTGGGTTTATGCCTGGACGAGCGACAACCGATGCCATTTTTGCACTTCGGCAATTGTGCGAAAAATACAGACGTGTACATAAGAACTTGCATATGGTGTTTGTTGATCTGGAAAAGGCATATGATCGAGTACCTCGAGATGTTTTGTGGTGGGCCTTGAAAAAGAAAAGAGTGCCTGGGAAGTACCTACAACTTATTCGTGGTATGTACGGTCAAGCGAAAACACAAGTTAGGTCCGAAGCTGGAGTTACCGATGATTTCAATGTGGCAGTAGGTTTACACCAGGGTTCAGCTTTAAGCCCTTATTTATTTCTTCTTGTTATGGATGCATTAACATCAGACATACAGGAGGATACACCTTGGTGTATGCTGTTTGCTGACGACATTGTTCTTATCGGAGAGGACGCTAACGATGTCCAGAGCAGGCTGGAAAAATGGCGAGAAAACCTGGAGAATGTCGGTTTAAAAATTAGTAGAACAAAAACTGAATACTTGTTTTGCGACTTTGGTGGTACATCTAGTTTTTCTCCTATAGCCTTAAATGGTGTACCCTTACAAGCTTGCTCCAATTTTCGGTATCTCGGTTCAATGATACAAAACGACGGTGGCATTGATAAGGATGTGAGGAACAGGATAAATGCAGGATGGATGAAATGGCGAAATGTGTCTGGGGTAGCTTGTGACCCACGAATCCCTTTGAAACTCAAGGGGAAAGTTTATAAAACCATGATAAGACCGGTCATGCTGTATGCATCTGAGTTCTGGGCTACGAAAGAAACGGATGAGAGGAAATTACATGTGGCAGAGATGCGAATGTTAAGGTGGATGTGTGGTGTGACTAGAATGGATAAGATTAAGAATGAGTATATCAGAGGAAGTTTGAAAATAGCACCGGTGACAGAGAAGTTGAGAAGTAATAGGTTAGCATGGTATGGGCATGTCATGAGAAGAGATGAAAACCATGTGACTAGAAAAGTATTGAGTATGATAGTGGATGGATATACGAGTAGAGGAAGACCGAAAAAGGTGTGGATGGATTGTGTGAAAAATGATATGTGCGTAAAAGGTGTGAATACTGAGATGACATTTGATAGGAGAGAGTGGAAAAAGAAAACATGTTGTGCCGACCCTACTTAGGTGGGATAAGGGTAATGATGATGATGAGGTGCCTGTCATATCAGTCACATCTTTCGAAAGTCACTGTCGTTCTGCAACTGAAAATAGGTTATTTCTTAAGTGAAAAGTTCTTTAGCAACGTTGTGATTGCAAATCAAATAATAAAAAAAAACTTAATTTAATTTAGGCCCTAAGAAGGCGCTTATGAACGTCAAAGCGTAATAATATATATTTAATGTAATGACTATATATATAAATCATCGTTTATATGAATATTTTATAATTTTTTTAAGGTTTCACGTGTACCGCGTGTGGACTGCATACATGTTTTTTTGTGAAATGCATTAATTCTACCAAGCACGGATAAAAATGATATTTAATTTGTTAGACTTGAAAACTGGTTTTAATGGAATATTTTATTAACATTAAATGAAGTAGGTTATTTTCAATGTAATTCGTAAGAAGAGAATAGATTCTCGCCAAGATGTACACTAGACCATTTTACTTTTTTTTATTGTAGCAAGGCAAAATGACTGCACAATGCCTGATGGTAAGCGTAGTACAATCCAAAAATAATGGCGACCACCGAGAAACACACTATCCTTCGCCGGCCGCCGCTGTCATGCCGGCCTGCGTAAGTCTCTTCACGTTACCCGTGCAGAAACCCATGTCATAGAAAAGAGGAAACACTAACACATAACATAAAAAAAGTCTAAACCTCTGTATCTATCGCAATGAAATTTGGGCTGGAAGCACAAAGTGGGACCAGAATATGTACATTGGGTCTTATAACAATATAGCAAAAGACATACACCGGCAAGCGAGCGGGTACAGACTTTTAATAAATAAATAAAGTTTAAACAAGTATGTTTGTGTTGCGTACGAACAAAAATTCAATAAAATATCTATATACTCATATAAGTAGGCGAAAATACAACAATTCAGCACATTTTTTCCTTTGTCTATCAACTGACTTTCATTTATTTAGTGAATTTTGAGAAGTTTTAATTAAAAATAGTTTTCCCCTACCTTCGAGCAGGTATATTTATTTCAATTGTATTGTCTGAAAATGTAATTTTTTTACAATTGAAAATATTGATAAAATTGTTTGTTGTTAAATTATTTATTTAAGGACAGCTAGTGACCAATATACCACACATGAATCGTACATATAAACAATCAACAGGCACAGTGGCCTTTAAAAGCTGCCACAGCATGCACTATGTGATAGACAAATTAAAATCAAAACATTTAAAAGATAAACGCAATATAAACTTAAATAGTAACAAATAATCCTAAATAACTAATACTAAGGAAATATCACACAATGAAAATATTAAGCATATAGAGTAGGAAATACATGAATAAGGCGGAAAATCGAATAAACTAGTACTATTTATAAACTCTTAGGAGCTATAACGTATGTCTCTCAGCCACAATGATGCATTATAGTCCGGTGAAGCTGTTAAGACCTTGCTAGGTCAATAGCGTAGTCAGTTCGAAAAAAAAAAAGATGATGCTTTATTCTTGAAGGTGCACAAGGGATCACGAAAGATGTTCCAATTCATTTCCTAATCTGTTGTACAAATTACTTAGTCTTGAGACAGGCGCATTTAATCCGATATTAGTTTTTATGGTTGGAGTTTTAAGTAACATGATGGGTTGTCTTGGGAATGTATCTGGCGTGTTTAAGGAGAACCTTTGTAGAAACTGTGGGCAGTCAATTATACCATTACATTATCAAAAGACAACAAGTTTTACATACAGATTCATTGAAATTTCATATTCAAATTTATGTTTTACTTGCTTAATCATTCCATTGATTTATTTTGGGACAATTTTCAATAAGGTTTATGGTTGAATTTCGCCCATTGCGAGGGCAATAGTAATAAGGAATTTAAATATGTCAGACAAAATAATCTATAGTTTATAAAGAGGACACGGTTGTGATTTAAAAGTATTCGTAAGAAATATGCGCATTTTAAACTGTTTATTTTTCCTCGTACGTCTATATCATGTTCGAATTAACCGGGCGATTTGAAAAGCATCTTTTGCATTATAGAACAAAGAAGAGTGATCTGGCCACTTTAATCAATTCCAATTAAAGCCAAAACATTCATCTCATCGACTTTCATTAGGCGACCCTCTCTCTCTCTACCTGGAGTAGCTTTGTGTGAACAACTTTGCAGACGCGGCCTCGGGCTACCCTATACACCGACACCGTATGAATGTGTCCATATTTATACATGTGTGCACCGACTTTTGTATCCCACCATATTGTTTATATTTGTATACATCTCATGTATATTTAACTACGTCGGGATCTACATTGACGTATTTTCGCCAGATTTGAAATGCGTAAACTCTAGATAAGTGTAGTTGTTTACTGTGATAAATTTCTCCACCTGAAACTGGGTTCCACAATGCTTGTTATATATTAATAAAATTTTTAGACGATTCTCGATAGAACGACTTCTTATTTATTTATTTTTATTCTGAACCAATACATCCACGGTCCCCCAAACTGGTAGGCATTATAATGTTCTAAAGGAACTTAACATATATATACATATTTTTGTCATATCAAAGGAGGCAAACGGACAAGTGGTTCACCTGATGTTAAGTGATTATCACTGTCCATAGATGCCAGCAACACCAGAGGAGTGGCAAGTCCATTGCCAGCCTGTGATGATGGGCAAGAGGGAGGAATGGAAAGGCAGGGGTAGGTGGGTCTCCGGCGCTCTCAATGACCAAACGAAACGCAACAATGCAAGCACTGTCACTTCACGTCAGTTTTCTGTGGGTCGAGTGGTGCTACCCCGGGCGAGCCGATCCATTCATGCTGAAACCAGCAGTAGTTTCAGCGTGACTCTACCATCTACATTCTCTTATTATTGCATTAGATATGTATTGATAGTGCGGTATCAAGGCGAGGCAAGCGAAGCTAAGCGCACCATGGTTGATTGATGAATGATTAGGGTTGTAACAGAGCTTTATCTCTCGCGTCCACAATAGCAAAATTCTCACTACATAACATACCTTTTAGTACAGAGGTATATTGAACGATTTACATTTGACGTTATTATGTAAATATGATAACATTTTGTGTGCGGTTAACCACACGGATTGTAAAGTACATTTATTTATCTTGTTAAAATATAAGTAAAAACAGATCACTGATTATTGTGTTAATTAGACAGGATACTTAGAACAACTTTGTTCAATCAGTGTAATAAAGAAAAGCTTGTTGACATCTGTTTTTTTTTTTTAGAAAATTTTGCTTCTACTTTTTTTTTATCGAAGCACGACACAGTGACTGCACTATGCCTGATGTTAAGCATAGTACAATCCAAAAACATCGGCAACCACGGAGAGACAGATTATCCATCGCCGGTCGCCGCTGTCATGCCGGCCATAATGACGAAAGTCACCCGGTACTGGATATGCACAGGCTGATCCCGAAACGCGACGCGCAGAAGCAAGTCACTATGACGGGCTTTTTCGCCATATGCATGATGGTTGCGACCCAGTCGGGCTGTAAAACCCTACCACCTCGCTTTCGCCATTGCCTCGTTCGTTATTCAGCAGGGTGCACCACGTGCAGGTGAAGTTGGCTTGGGTGTCTCAAGTTTTAAGATGTTACTCGACACCCCTTACACCCCCAACATTTTATTATCACTTGTAAATAAAGGACATTAATTCACACAATCTTATCTTCTTTTAAGTGTTATATATACACCCCATAACCATCTATAATAGAAACGCAGTCTTCTTAGTCCAGTGAAGCTGTAAAGGTCCGTCAGGCCGATGACATTTATCAGTTTGAAAAAAAAAAATAGCGCTGCCTTATCCTAGATTGAAATACAAGTATGTAGGTAGGTAACTTTGTATGTGGTAGAGCCATGCTAAAACTATTACTGGTTTCAGCATGAATGGGTCGGCCCTCCCCTGGTACTACCACCCGATACACAGAAACACCGACGTGAAATAACAGTACTTTCATTGCATTGATTTCTTGATAATTTAATGTATGTCCGTAAAAACTTTGAAAAACTTAATTTAGTAAAAGACCGGCATAATGTACATACTAGAAACTGTAATAAACTGGTCGTCCCATGTTTCAGACTTAGTAAAACCAGTAATAGTTTCTTAGGTAACAGTGTTAGGTTTTACAATAAAGTCCCAAAACATGTTACCGATTTGCCGGACTGCAAATTTAAGCGCCATGTCAAGCGGGTGTTAGTGTCAAAAGGATATTATAGAGTGGATCAGTATGTGAACGATAGTGATGTCTGGAATTGACTCCTCTCTGTGCATCCACTATAAGCTGTATGATGTATTTAAATGTATGTAAAAAAAAATGTACCCGATCGAGTTTCTTGCCGGTTCTTCTCGATGGCTGGGTGGTTTCCGACCCGGTGGTAGTTTTTGACGTTCATAAGCGCCTTAGGGCCTAAACTGAATAAAGAATTTTTGATTTTGATTGCTTGATACTTTTTTTTTTCGAACTGGCTATGCTATTGACCTAGGAAGGTCTTAACAGCTTCACCGGACCACGGCTTGATACTGTGATAATTATCTATACGACTATTATAAAGAGGTAAAGTTTTGTGAGTTTGTGACGTTCTAGGGGATAATATCAGGATTTATTAAACCTATTTTTTACCAATATAAACCCACGCTATTTGTGAGTGTCATAAGCTATATATTAACCAGTAAAATGAGAAGACTTTTTTGTGGTAGTCGGATTTGCAAAGTAAGTCGGAGAAAAAGAAACGGTCGAACGAAAACGTTCCGTACGAGGGCTACCTTAACGATGAGTGATATATGATTGAGTTCTAGAGAAAAGTTGTAGAGCCTGATAAACGCCTAAAAAAAATCACAGCATATATTCAACTTTTAATATTTAAGTCATAAAAAGTAGTTTTCTATAATAAAAAATCATTTAAATCGTCAAGTGATGTTTATTGGTGATATTGTCAATAACAATTATGAAATCTCATCAAAATACATAGCACTCAGTTCTAACCGAATCCCACTTATAGTTTCATCACGAGTAAGAATATATACCGCCCAACGAAGTAAGAACTAAAGAGCTAAGTGCCTAAAGAGTAAAACTGAAAAAAGATTTGGTCAAATACCATCCACTAGCCTTTGCTTGATGTCCACACAACGGCAAACCTTTATAATTTCATTTATATAAGAATATACATATAATTGATAACTACATCACTATATTACATTGTAAGACAAGGAATTCAGAAAAGATCGCCATTAGGATACGCTCTGAAAGATTTTCTTTTTGTATTTTATAGGTTTCAGCGTCTGGCCACATGCTTAAAAGATGTTAAATTCTGATGCGACTTTAGATAATAACAAACTAAACCTAGACGGGAACCTAGGGCTCAAATACAAATACTGAAACACAGCTAAAGGTATTCTGTTCCAAAAGTTAAAAGTTAAATACGTATTAAATATTTGCTTTAAAAAGGTTCCGTACTAAATGCACCGCGCTCGCCCGAGACAAGTTCGCGTTATCGGTTTTTCGCAAGTCTAACCTAACCCAACCAAAACGAGACAAAAGAGCAAGATGTCGAACATTCAGCGAGCGCGGTTCATTTAAAATATAACCTTTTAAAGCAGGTATTAAATACGTATTTAACTTTTGTCTAATAACACCGTAAATGTTTTACATAAGTATACCTACAATCTTTATACACAATCAAAATTTTGTGTTTTGAGGTTGCGTACATATTATACACAGTTTGAAATGAACGGCAAATATAGACGACGGTATCACATCCAGACAGAATGTGAAGTGACATACTTACAACTAACTTGATTGAAAGGGCCTTTTTTAGTTCGTAGTTCGGTGAAGCTGTAAAGACCTTTCCAGATCAAGAGCGTTTTCATGTCGAAAAAAAAAAGTATCTTTTAGTGCCAAATTTCATGCTTTGGTCCGTTGGAGGACTTTTGGTATATAGGGCCGTGACTTGATCTTACAGCAATATCGGGCACGATGTTAATTTCAACCTGACATTCCGCTGTTTTTTATTAAAGTGATAGAGACGTTTTATTTTCTTTAGGTTTTCTATTACATTGTCTTTTGTTTTTAGTTCCTTAACACGTTCCCTGCTAAGCCCTTCTTGCCTGACATATCCTTCAGAATATTTGATATTTTGACAAAAAATGAATGTATTTTAATAGTTTTTTTCGGATTGTGTACGCTATTGGCAGCATGGACGGACTTTTACTGATTCAACACACTACACCATCTATTATTATACAATATTACATTACAAGATCATATACCAGGTGATTGTTTAGACAGTAGCAATATTTCTGGAGGACATTATGCACTCAATTCTCGTTCTAAATGAATTGAAAAAAAAAAATAGGTGCTTAATATTTGACCTAATTAGTTAGTAACATACAAAAGTTATACACGATCCTGTACGCGTCTATGTTAAAGCAGTGTCAATGACCGTTGGGTGATTTCATTTTCATTTGAAAGGAAACGTGGAAACGTCTGGAACAAAACAAAAGGGTTCATTGCCCGTTTTACTATCGAAAGTTATTAACTCTGGATCGCCCGTTGTATCTTTTGGCACCGGTCATTGCACTTAGGTTTATTATTTTAATTACACTTTTATAGCTATACTTTTGAAAGTCTTATAATAAACTTTCGGCAACGGCTCAAGCCTAGGTCCGTTCCCTCGATACAGTGACACTTAATCTTACATCACTGCGACAACATTACATATATCACCTCCACACACGTGCACGCACACATGCTTACACATGAAAGGGGAAGGGTTTTATTTTTCCTTATCGAACTGAAATAGTTTAGAAAAATTATCCAACAGAATATACATACAAGAGTTGTCGAGGTATGTATGCTTGGTACACATATGTGTTTCAATAACTCATATAAGTATGAATATGTATCTTAGCTTAGGTTAACTCAGATGATGGGGCTCCTTGACGTTCCGTCTGGTGCAGGTGCTGACCGGGCACGGGTGCTTCGGTTGGTACCTACACCGAATAGCGCGCAGGGAGCCGACCGCCGTATGCCACGAGTGTGGCGTTGACCCGGACACCGCGCAGCACACATTGTCTGAGTGTGCTGCGTGGGAGGAGTAGCGCCGCATTCTGGCTGCGGCGGTAGGAGAGAACCTCTCGCTGCCGAGCGTGGTCGCGGCCATGCTCGGTAGCGAGGATGTCTGGAACGCAGTTGCCTCCTTCTGCGAGGAAGTCGTCTCGCAGAAGGAGGCGGCGGAGAGGGTCCGCGAGAACGATCCGCTAAGCGGCCGTCTCCGCCAAAGGAGGACAGGCAGGAGGAGGCGGCAGTTTGACCGCCTTCTCCCGCCACCGTAGCCGGACCTAGGGACGGGTGGGGCTGGGGCCCCACCTTCCCATTGCACAGGTCCGGCAAACGAGAAGGAGACGGCCGGTGTGTACCCGGCTGTCTCCTTACAAGACGAGGCCCGGCGGCGGCACTGTTAGATAGAAGAACGGTAGAAGATTTATTCGCTTTTCACAGACCCTTCTATATCCCACTTTTGGGAAAAATTATCTGAAATGTTAGCTAAGGGAATGTAGTTACAAGGAAACGCAAATTTTCTTTTTAAGTAACGCCATAAGTTTCTTTCGTTAAGTATACTATTGTACGATCGAGTACCGTCCAGTGTGGTAATGACCCTGGCCACTTTGTGGTACTTAGCTACGTATAAATAAATATGATGATATTTTTTTGAATACATATAACTTTGCATACGATTATTTAAGAAATAAGTTTGTTTTTTATGTTCAATTTATTAATTGTGAGATTAATTTCATAATGAAAGCTCTATTCTATACTAATATTATAAAGCTGAAGAGTTTGTTTGTTTGTTTGGTTGAACGCGCTAATCTCAAGAACTACCGGTCCAATTTGAAAGTTACATTTAGTTTTAGATAGCTCATTTATCGAGGATGGCTATAGGCTACATATCATCATGTTAAAACCACTAGGAGCGTAGCACTAATGAAGAATGTCTCAGAATCGGGCTATTTTGAGAGCTTCCGCTACGTGTTACCGTCAGTATTATATGCGTTGCCATGGTAACATGATAACATTCTCTCGCAAATATTTTCCGAGTTTACTTTGTATTCCTATTCAAAAAGTTTATTCTCCGTTAGTTTTGTTTCCAATTTTTGATTACACGTGGTACGTTTATATCGCAAATATTTCCAAAGTTTATTTTGTGATGTTATTTAAAAATTTTAGTAGTAATAATATTCATCCAAAGACTGGCGAAGGAATTAATCCATACTGCCAAGTCTGAAGTTGTCAATATTCGTAGTTATTATGTATTCTTAAACCAGTTTTATTTTATGTCCAAGTTAATGAAAAGGTGTAAGCGCCAAATTATCTATATAATATTTCGTAAATTTTTATCTTCTTAATTTTCAAGACCACAGAATTTATGCTCCGTGGTATTATTTTTCATTCATCTCACTTATGCACAATAAACGAATCATATTACATAAAACGTCACCAATTTAACACAATATAGAATCAAGTAACAAAAGGTTACGAATAAAATATAAAATCCACTGCATGATAGACTGAAATCCCGCCAAAAACTCCTCAAAAAGTTTATTGTAGGTACGGTAGTTTTGTTCCCAATTTTTGATTTGTGATATATTACGTATTATAAATATAAAGTGTGTGTATGTAATATTAAAATAAATACTTTTTGGTTAATACATATATATATGTGGTGCAACAAATATCATTTTGTTTGATATGTCTAATTGTTTATTTGTTCCGGGTAATCTTCGAAACGGCTGGATCTATTTGAACGGTTTTTTTTTCTTAGAAATGACTACGCTATTGACCTAGCAAGGTCTTAACAGCTTCACCGGATTACAAGTAATATTTGAACGGGAATTTTATGGAGAAATAACTAACTAATTAGCTGTTTTATTTTAAATTAGCGGGTTCAGCAGACGTTGCCCGCACTGATAATAAGACAAACTATACCTAAACCTTGCCCAAGAATCATTTTATATATTGGTGAATACGGCATGAAGATACGTTCTGTAGTTTTTGAGCTTATCGCGTACAGACATATAGATAGACGTGGCAGAGGACTTTGTTTTACACTATGATATGTAGTGATGAACTGTTACCCATGCATTGATCAAAGATATGTTGTTCACTGTAAATATCCGCGTGAGACGTGATCTGTACTAGACTCCAAGGATAAATTGAAAATCACATGTTTGTATGTAATTTAAATTATAGCAGCATATAATAATAACTTAATTATATCAACAATATGTGCATATTATATCTTTATAATAAAAGATTTAACACATATTGTTCGATAATATATAGCTTAATATCTTTAATACTTTCTTATATGGTATAAGTGAGCACTGAGGATGGTATATAGTAGTTTAAAGTTCCAGGTATGTGGCTGATGATTAATCCCATCCCATTCGACACACTATTAGTATTCACATATATAATGTACATGTTACCTGTATATGATGTGCGTGTCGTACTTACAATTTAATTAATTTTTGCGAGAGTATTTCTGTAATTTTACACATATAATAACAATTTTACATCTATTTAATACATTAAAAAATCGCGTGCGAAGCCACGGGCAACAGCTAGTTGTCTAATAAAATAATGTTTACCTAATCTTAACTGAACTGGTAGTTTTTACGTACATTTGTCGTTTGAAATATAATGAGCAAGGAAACAGGCCAACATCTTAACATCAGTTTTGCAAATATGTGTATGGTTATTTCCATTCATTTTAAATATACTTTACAAGCTTCTGTTTTAGCTTATCATATTGACAATAACTTGCATAACAGCGATGAGTGTTCAAATACTGGGCGGCGCTGTGCGGTCAAGTTTTTACACCGTTTGTGGCTAGCACACTTCACACTGTCAAGGATTTACTCCATCAGTGGGTCAACTCGAGTCATGTTTGCCGTTTATTTGTTATTATAATTTTCTGTATAACGAATTTATTGAGCTGTCTAAATATTTTTTATTTATTTATTTAGTCATCATTACGAGTATCATTGTAGATCTTGACTCTTAACATTACTTGCACATTACGAGCGATGACTGGAAACGAAATCGAAACTTTGTTTGTAACCTCTTTTATTGAAGTAAACGCTTCTTAAGTCACGTTGAGCGATTTAAAAAATATTTAGTAGGCGAAAAGTTTATGGGTCCGCGTCACCAATGACACCGATATGCTCGTGACGTGCCCTTGTGCCAGATAATGTATATGCTTGGCTGTATCATATGCATGTTTGAATTATTGGCAGAGTAACATTTTGTGATTTCGCGTCACCGATAACGTCGACATGCTCGTTAAGTATTTCTCTTGCGTCAGACTAGCGACCCGTAGCAAAGCGGCCTGTGTACATTTAATATCAAGCTTGTGCAGCTCCTTATAGGTATGATTAGTTACTGAGATATATATAAATGTACAGAATTAGCCTCTGCCCGCGACTTTGTAGTGGTAGAGCCACGCTGAAGCTATTATTGGTTTCAGCCTGAATGGTTCGGCTCGTCCGGGGTAGCACCACCCTCTCACAGAAAACCGACGTGAAGTAACAGTGCTTACATTGTTGCGTTTCGTTCGGTCAGTGAGAGCGCCGGAGACCCATCTCCCCTCCCCTCCCTTCTCCTCTTCCTTCCCCTCCCCCTTTCTCTCCATTCCCACAAACACAGGCTGGCAACGAACGCACTTGCGGCTCCCCTGGGATTGCTAGTGTCTATGGACGGCGGTGATCGCTTAACAACAGTTGACCCGCATGTTCGTTTGCCTCCTATATGACATCGTTCGCTTGGAATAGTTACTTCGGGCTAACTGTAATACGCAACGGAAGCTCTCAAGAGGAAAAAATATCCCGATTTTTAAACATTCTTCATTGATGCTCTGTTCCTATTGGTCTTAACGTGATGATATATAGCCTATAACCATCATCGATAAGTGAGCTATATAACATAGAAAGAATTTTTCAAATCGGATCAGTAGTTCCTGAGATTACCCCCTACAACGTCACGAACTTTACCTCTTTATAATATTATAGTATATATAGTATAGATTTGCTCGGAGTTCCAATAGATCTGACAACCAGACTCATTATTCTTGTTAGTCTCATTAGTCTTTTTAAAGGTTATATTGTAATTAATGCGTCCGAAGTCTTGAACGATTGTTAGTATTCAAATACATAATGATAGTGATTAAAACCTGGTTAGTGTTAGGTTTCTTTTAAGGTCTCTTAGCTAAAGCCGCTACCTTCAAGTTGAAACTCCGGTAGCTGCCCTTAAGGGTCATTTCTCTTCTAGGTTTATTAGTATATTGTTATTTTAGACCTGTGTCCTGTTTATCAAATTACAAGTCTGCAAGCAAACAAGTTCCACGAACATCTTATATATATTTATGATTATATGATAGTTTACAAAATATATCAATACTAGCAGTGCCCGCGAACTCCGTTCCACCTTAAGTATATTAAAATATGCGCTTTTTTATAAAAACTTTCTCCTATCAATAACAAACACAACAAAAAAACAATTAGCGAAATCGGTTCAGCAATTCCTTTTAATATTATAGGTGTCTTTGTTTGGCATGGCGATTATGCCCATAAAGCCCAGGAAAGAAACTAATAATCGGACATTACTATTATTGTACCGACGATCCTTACTAAAAGGTCACAATATACTAATATATCACAATTCGCATTATATGTAAATATTAAACTGAAGTTCTTGTTTTTCTTTTGTTAACGGTAAATGTTACCTTCTTATTATTTTTAACCGACTTCGCAAAAGGAGGAGGTTCTATGTTCGGTTGTATGTTTTTTTTTTTTATGTATGTTAATCGATATCTCCGTCAATTGTGAACCGATTTTAATGATTCTTTTTTTGTATGATTCGGCTATACTCCAAGGTGGTCCCATATAAATTTGAATAAAATATTCAATCCCTAAGGGGGTGAAATATCGTTTATTTGATTTTCACCCACTTCGTGTCTACGTATATTCTTGTACTTGAAACCGATTTCAACAATTTTATTTGAATTACCGATACCTGGGAATAGGTGTTCTTCAAATTAACAAAAAATCCAACCATAAGGGTTGAAAATAAAGGGATGAATAAAGCTTATATGACTAAATGACCTTCCCCATAAGCTAAATTTAATGAAAACTTGGAAGAAATTGTTGTAGTGATAAGAATATCATTTAATCAATCCTGATTTGATCATGAAAATTGAGAAATTGGAATGGAACTCCTCAACGGCTTACAGAAGCTATCTTGTGTTTGGGTACATATGACTCGTTTGATGAGGACTAACATGTGGGGTTATGACTGTTGAGGCAATTCCCGTGAAACGGACATTAGGAAAGATGAGGTTCTGAAATTCGTTCACAATCAACCTAATTTGACCAGTTGGATCTATTACGGTGTAATATCATGTTTGTTTGTCAAGTTATGAACTTATTTTATAATTAATTAGAACTATATAATATGTATAGAGTGGACTTCGTACCTATGTAGATATGATTTTCGGTTGGCACCGACTTCCAGTATATCTCTAGGTAGCGCAAAAATTCATATATTTTATTTAATTTGATTAATTTAATAATATATTTATTTTTTTTACTTTTCAGTGCTTTATAAGTTTTTGATATCGAAGTCGGTTCAATTTTTTTTGTAAGATTTTTTTTTAAATCAAACGTTAGTAGTACTCGTTCGACTGTTATAATGCCGACAGAGTGCTCAAGTTAAAGTGACAACTATGAAGTAAATAATGTTCCCGTTTACGGTACATATATAACAGACACGTGTAATCCTGTGGTCGTATTATATAAACCGTATATATGTATAGAATTTTCGCATTATTCTCACGCGGATTGGCCGGTAGGTACTACCACACGTGGTATGGGATTCGGGACAAAGATCGTGTGTTAATTCCAACCGCGTAGGGTGGCCCGGGGTTAGTAAACATAATCATGGCCTTCTCAGTCCTCCCGCTGTACAATTCAATAGCTAAATAGGAATGAAGAGTTGCCACCCACACGAAACGAACACCCAAACACCCCCACCCCCTCTGACCCCACTCCGTCTACCACCTCGACACCCACACGTCTTGTGACGCAGATATTTAAAATTGATCTATGCTGATTTTTCCAACATTATTTCTCGTGTAATACATTACCGAGAGACATCTACAAAACATACAGTATAGTTAGGGTAATAAAACGTCTAGCCGCCTAGACGATTGTTAGTCGAACGACACAATAAGTCGTTAAGGGCGCGAGCCACATTCAATGTAATTATCTTTTACGTGATAAAAATGGCCACGGAGACATCAATACTCCGTGACTTGTATTCTAAACACCTTAACTGGTTGTCCGCCTCCCCCCTACCACTGGTGGCTGGCCCCCTCGTATCGACCCGTGGCGCCCTCATCTCACAGGTATACGCAACACTTATCCCTGTTTTAATTATTGTCGCCACGCGCCGATGACCCCGGCCGACTTCGATGTTTCTACGACCGACCCGGGGCCCAACTAAATGTGTGTTTGAAACGTGTATAACTTAAAAAAATAGTTTTCTACATAACTTATAGTCTCTTGATAAATTTACAATTACAATAATGTTTGTCTGTTGGTCAAAATTTAACCAGGAATAATAAGCGTTGCAAACTTTCTCTTTACGTGTTAAAAATATTATTTGCATTGCACAATATTGTATGTACGTCGTGAAGTATGAGAAAGAAAGAGAAATAAAGGAAAAGAGACTAATTATTACTTATTTTATAACATTAAAGCTCGTTAATATCTACTAAAGAGAAATAAAGAAAATCGGTTGAGAAACTGAGGTGCCAGATGTACTATTCCGCGTCTGCCAATTTATGTATACGAGTGCTCGTCCAGTGGTTGAACTTCAACAAAAAAAAATACCACATTTTTTACTGATAAAATCAAGGTTCAATAGCTACTAAAGAGAAAATCAATTAATAAAGTCGGCTTAGAGAGAGCAATAAGATGTTCTTAACTGTTTTCCCACTGCCGATTTATGCATAGATAAATAATATCCAAAAATTTACTTAACTGCATCTGATGAGAAGTACATAAAAGCCATAAATTTATACAATATACTTTAAGAAATAAAAGTTATATACAGGTTTATACCTCTATCTAACATAACGGAAATTTCGCATACCCGATTGAGTAACATCGGTTTCGTGAGTTATTAACAATAAACTGTGAAATCATTGTATTTGTTTGCCCCTTTATATAAAAAAAATAAGGACAGAGTTACATAAAATGTTTATTTCACATAGAGTTGCCGCGGTCAACTCCGCGGTCCTTTCTGCAGGCCCGCCGCTTCAGCATACTCAGTAAGAACATTTTTGTTACATTCGCCTCTTATGATAAGTTAGTTGTATATAGAACATTTTTCAGTGAAATTATTATTGTTTTATATACTTTTAACATTGGAGATTAGATCCTACTATTTGAAAAAATAATTTCACTATACGATCAGATGAAAACCAAGTATATAGCTTCCATCACATCCTGATCCTCTTTATATTGTGTGCATGTTTCTAATAAGCTCAAATATTAGGCGATGTATGTAGTTAGTACTATTTAGTTTTTTTTTTTTTTTTTAATAATTTAAGGTAACAAAAATAAAAGAAGATTTGGTTGTAAAATCAAATTATGGTTACCTATACATATCATACGTAGTAGGTTTTGCCGCGACTTTGCGTGTTTTTTGGTGTCTTTAGAAGTAGCTTTTGCTCGTGGCTTAGCTCGTGTTTAATTTAGATTTTGGAAAATAAAACCAGCCCGTGTTACTCGCTGGTAATGTAGCTTTTCTATGGGTGGACGAGTTTAAAATCGGTAATGCGTTTTTTTTTATTTATCCATTACAAAGAAAATATCAAATTCCTTCTGTCTATAATAATAGTTTCGATGAAAGATGGCCTATATTGTTCTACGTTACCCATATGATAAATTTCATAAAGATCTGTTTTAAAGTTCAGTGATGAGAATGTTACTATCAGAAATACAGAGTTGCTTTCAGGTTTATAGTATCACTGTAGATTTATTTAATTTCTAATGTTTACATTTAGGGAACCAACATTTAAGTATAGAATTTTAGTAAATATAGAGTTACTACATAAGTGCATCTATGTATTTACTAGCGTGCAAAGGCTTTTCTATCCTTTCCCACGTCGATATTGTATGTTCTATTATCTTTCATTACATGTTTTATTCAAAAAGTAGTACTGTGAATGCCTATGATATTTGGATTTTATAGTAATTCTTGCTTCTCTGCAGGTTTATAAATATAATGTACAGTAACGATACATGTAATTAATGAAATTTTATTCGTTTAAAGTTTTTACTGTTTGAAATGGCCTAGCCTTAGTCTGTAAAGATCTTTTTCAGTTCATAGTCAAAGTAACGTTCATTTAAATATCTCCAGGTGTTAGTATTGGCTACATCTACTCTCTGCGGTAACAATAGGAAATCACTTAAGACAAAAAAAAATCGACTATTCGGATGTAATACTTGAAACTAAAATGTATACTTGTCCAGGAATTGGTATAGCGTGATTGTTACAAGTAATTATATGTCATAAAAACGAATATTCATTATTATAATAATTGACGTAGCCAATAATCGTCGAACAGAAATATTTGGTAAATGCTTATGGGTTCATTTGCCTTACATTTGCACCGCGGCGTGATATTTCGCACTTTCTTAGAGTCATTAGGACTTGTCTACTAGAATCATATTCACTATTCGCACCTCTTGTATCTACATTCGGAATATTGTATACCATTTTGTACGGGTATGAGTTAAAATTATTTCAGTTGCCTGGTCAATCGAACAGATATCGAATTTGAAAAGTACAACCAGTAGTTTGTCAGTTCTTTTTTTTGTTTTATAACATAGTTTAGTTTGGAATGTAGGTTAGGGCAGCATCGTTAACATAATTCCCATTGACGTTGTAGTGAAGAAAAAAAAAACTATCAACTTCACGCTATAGCAAACAGTCTCGACGCTGAGCGTGGTCTGTGTTGGTGTGGTGACGTCACCGTCAACGGCGTCGCTGGCGGCTGCGCATGGGCACGTGGACTCGTAGAGGCCTCGAGCGCATCGAAAGTGAGTCTGCGGGTTGCGGGGGAAGGGGGGGGGCACACTCGCGGGTCAATGAACCTCGCTCATCCGACCGATCCGCACTTGTACAAGACCGTCGCATTGTTTCAACATCCCGTAGCTCACACTCGTAAACGTCTCACACATCGAAACCGGACTTCTAATATTGAAGATAGTGGAATAACATATTCAGGGCAACAACATGAAATTGTTGAATCACCAAAATTCAGCATCATAGAGTGATATATTGATATTATAGATTTTTTTTCTAGGATTTGTAATAGGTATCACTAAAGAATACGTTTTTTTTGTTAACGTTTCTTGCAATTATAGAGCGGAAGGAAACAGGTGAAGCGAGGTTCCGTTTCACCGCTCTACTGATTACTTACTACTATCGTATATGATCGTACGATGACATCGTTGTACACAACAACAGAAGGGCTACTATTCATTTAATTATATTATAAATCTCAAAAGTTTAAAGTCTAAACTATGAGAATATTAGCATATATATTTTATTTTAAATTGATGTTAGAATTGTAAATGATCTCGGTTATTTGTATGGTGAAAGACCCGACAGAAGTGAAAACTCAAAACAATGAAATAACTGTGTTCTATTTTGAATTGTATAATTATAGTGTGAATGACAATGTTTAAATTTTTTAAATTGTTTATTAAGATTATTAACATTAATTTAATAACATTAAATAACTATTGGCACTCGGAGCAATAATTGTATACATTTTTATAAAGTCTATTAATAAATATGGCTGGTCCTGCTTACAAGCATGTCATGACGCGCAATTATAAATTTATCTCCTACCAAAAATACCGCTCGACGCGCCTAATACAGTTTTCACTCCAAAAAATCATGCTTTCACAGTACGACAATATAATTAAATAAAATATCAACGACCCAACAGACGTTTATCTGTCAATATTTTTAAAGGTCACCCTTACTCACTTTTTAATATGGAGGTTGTTAAATCCAAACTTGTCACTTCAGTGCGAATTTTGCAGCACTTTCTTTCATACAAACCTTGTTCTGACAGTTACAAACAGCAAAACACATTCTGGACATATAAGAAAACTGGCTAAATAATACATAAGAACTACCTACATTGACAACTTCAGAACTGGCAGTATGGAATAATACCTTCGCCTATCTTATTAGACGAATATTACTACTATCTATGTCAATATGTGTAATACACAATTCCGCGAGTTTTTGGCGGGATTTCAGTCTGTCATGTAGTGGATTTAATATTTTATTCATAATCTTGTGTTTCGACTCTATATTGTGTAAAGTTGGTGATGTTTTATGTAATATGGTTAGTTTATTGTATATAAGTGAAGTGAATGGGAAATAATACCACAGACCATGAATTCTGTGATGCCTCAAAAATTCCCAGGAAAGTTGTAACAAGAGAACCACCATCTTGTTATAATGTTGAAAAAACCGCACGACACTTGAATATCGATCTCCTGACTTATCCTGACAACACATAGACATATCAGAATTTTTTTAAATTATTATTTGAAGATTAAGAAGATAAAAAATGTGTAAAATATTATATAGAAGATTTAGCGCTTATGCCTTTACATTAACTTGGACATAAAAGAAAACAGACTAAAGAATACATAAGAACTATTCATAATGACAACTTCAGAATTGGATCGAAAATTAAGATAAAGAAGATGGTTCAAAATTTACGAAATATTACATAGAAGATTTGGCGCGTATGCCTTTATATTAACTGGAACATAGAATAAAACTCACTACAGAATATACAACAATCACATTTATTGACAACTTCAGAATTGGCAGTATGGATTAATTCCTTCGCCTGTCCAATTGGACAAATATTATTACTACTACTACACAATTCCGCTAATGTCATGTAGACACAAAGAGTGAGCTGTCTATGGCAGATAGTGTCATAAACGAAGGGAGCGGATTAAAAATGTAATTCGAAAAAGAAGGTAATGTAAAAGTAATTTGATGGTCAATATCAAGAAATAGGTTTTATTTCTCCATAATCCTTTTCCTCATTTATGAGTTTTGCGTCTACTAATCGAATCACAGTCCTCCATTACAACAAACAGTCTACATATTAGTCATATTCAAGATCCAAAACTCGAAACAAACCAATGATTTTATTTGAATTTCGGTTTTTGAAGTTTTTTATTTACCCACATATATATGATGGTAATTTAATAACGTTTCCCAATCACCGTCCCCGACACTAGTACCGATTTAAACCATTTCATGTACTTGAATTTCTAGAAAAAACCTTTGGCACATACCAAGGGTTTGTACCTCCGAACAATAAAGTCAAGGATCATATAAAGCAACTTTGATGCTTAAAGGTTATTATATAATGCATTAGTATCTGAAAGTTAGCAACGCTTGCAAGTGACTCCGTCGCTGTACATCCATCTACTAAACATTACAATGTAAAATTGTAAATAATATTCGAGCAATTAAGTTACAAAAAAAAGTTACTTCGATAATCCTGATCGACTTTCTTAGGGTCTTTTTTTTCGAACTGACTACACCATGTTATTTTGAAAAAGCCGCGAATCATCCCAGTCCTTTAGTGGTATCCTCCGCACAATACGAACCCGTATCAAACGCTGCGCGTCATAGAAGACGGTTGCGATATATTTTTATCGACCCTCCTGATGAAATAACGGCAGTGAACGATCAGTACCAGACTGTCTCTCCAAACAGAGCGTGCTCACGCTCGCGTAACCACAGATCACGCCGTCGTGGTCTGGGGGTAGGTTTTGCTCCCGCGCACCATATTAGGCCTCCGTCGGTAGCGGCTCAAGTCTAGGTTCGATCCCTCGGCAGGGAGCCCTTGAGTGCGTTACTTGCGCGATATACAGTGACACAAAAATTTACATCACTGCTACAACACTACACGATCACCCCCATACACGTGCACGCCTACACGCTTACAAATGGAAGTGGAAGGGTTTTATTTTTTTCCCTTATCGAACTGAAAAAACTCTAATTTTCCGATAATAAACATATGGAGGGGTTGTTGAGGCGTGTATGCTTGGTACACATGTGCGTCTCAACAACTCAAACATATACGAGTATGAATAGTTAGCTAGGCTAGCTAAGATAGGTCGCGAGTTTGCATGTAACAGGCAACAGCCAAGCCGAGGTGTGCCGTGCACCCTTGAGCTGGTTGCCAATATAAAGTCGGCTGAGTGCCTTAAGTGCTCGCCTTAATAGTTCGGTGAAGCTGTTAAGACCTTCTTTCACCTTCACCGGACTACTTCTTTCGGTGTCTTCACAATGGTTGGATTGTTTTACAAAGCGGTTGTAGTATCTTGACTAGGGGTGTGAAAATAGTTCGAATAGTTTCAATGTTCGATTCTAATTTCAAATCTATTATTCGGTTCTATTCGCTATCGAATAATTCGAACGAAAACGAAAAATATTCAATCACTCCTAGTTTGGATGGTATTAGGCGTCTTCTAAGGGTCTACATTGATTAAAGTATTTTTTATTTCCAATATTGAATCGACACTCCACCGGACTTAAGAGCATGGGTACCGGATCTTGCAGGTTAATCTATTGGAGATCTATTGAAACAGGTAAACCGAATTCAAGTCTTAGGGGCCGTACAAGAATTACGTAAACAGATTTTTTCGAGATTCGGAGCGTCCCCTTGTCAGCAAAAGTAAGCAAAGCTCTTAAGCTCTCTCCCATACTTACGTAAACATTTATATAAATATTTTTAAATCTGTTATGCATAAATCAATAAATTTAACTAACGTAATGACCACCCTAACCGCCTCATCCTCTATGTCATCAAAAATAAGCAAATCATGGGACCCCTAACCCCATCAGTGCTTACGTAATGTAATACTTGAATGGTCACTTACTGGTAGGCAAAGGTGTCTTTCCGAGGGAAGCCGCCACGGCTTTAATAAATTACTATGAAAAAGTGTCGTAAAGTATAAAGAATTTTTAACTTGGAGAAATTACAATTCTATGTTTACATACATTTTCAAGTACCACACGAATATTTTACAAACGTTCCGATTTCTTAACGACGTTTCTCCTTCACCGTTAATCAATAGTGTTACCAATCTAAATTATATGTAAACCGTTCGACGAACACGCTTTATTTTAATCACTAATGTATCATCATTTTTTTTTTCCTTTTTTTTTTCAAACTGACTACGCTATTGTCCTTGCAGGGCCTTTACAGCTTCACCGGACTACTAACTACTAACTGTATCATCATTATTCACTTATAATACGTAGAAACATAGTTAACAAACACGAACGTCATTCTCGATGTACGCATGTGAATTGAACAAGATGCCAACGGCCAAGGTGTTAGACGCTATTGGTACATTTCCATCATAAGTCTTTGATATTTTAACGAAAGATCTATTAACGTGTCCACAACATCGACTGGTTCGTTAACCCTTAAATGCATGATTTCATAATTTTTACCCAAACAAAAATCTTATGTGGAGTATTAAACAGATTTATAAAAAAAAAAGAAAACATAGTTTGTACGAAGTTAGTATTCATATTTTTTTGTAATGAAAATTTCCAAACTAATGTACAATAAATACAAATACAGTACAGTACAAAAGATTCATTAAAAGTAAGTAATACATTATAAGTTAGGGACAACGTTTCATTTTTGAGACATTACCGTGTTATTACAAACACGTTAAATACAACCAAACTGAACCGAGATAAAAGAGTATGATGTCGAAGGTTAAACGAGCGCGGTACATTTAATACGAAAGATACTAAACCTTTTTTTGTAAAGAAAGTATTCAATACACATTTTTTTTTGTAATAACATGGTATGCGTTTAAATGGTAAAAGTTACAACACTAAGTCTCGCGGTAAATCTAAGCACTAGAGTCATCGTATAGATCGTGTAGTTTTCTCTGTATTGTGCCATTGTGATCGAAAACGAACACATTTGACATGCATTTCGCAATCTAAATATGTTGCACGTATATATTTTTTGTCATATTCTAATCTATATATTTATTTCGCATAAGAGTAACATAGTGATCGATTAGGTGTTGAGTGTTGACTCCAAGGTCGAACTAGCTATTTGAGGCTCTGTCGGTGTCTCGTGCCGTTAATCGCTCCATATGTTTTATGTACATCGAATGAACACTACTTTTTAATTAGATTTTGACTTCATTAAATATATATCAACTAGCCTCTGCCCGCGACTTCTTTCGTGTGGAATAGATACACTAACACGCAGCAGTTCTCAAAAGGAAAAAATATCCCGATTTTGAAACATTTTTCACCTGTGTTCCGCTCCTATTAGTCTTAGCGTGGTAATATATAACCATTCTCGATGAATGAGCTATATAACACTGAAAAAATTATTCAAATCGGACCAGTAGTTCTTGAGATTACCCCCTACAATGTCACAACATCACAACGTCACAAACAAACTTTACCTCTTTATAATATTAGTATAGATAATATAGAGAACAAAAATATTTCATACTTGTGCAATACACATATGTATATAGAAATTTGACAAAAGTTTATATTTATCACTAGACCTTATAAAACAAAGTCGTCTGCCACGTCTGTCCTGTGTCTGTTCGTGATAAACTCAAAAACTACAGAACTGATTTACATATGGTTTTCACCAGTAGGTAAAGTGACTCGTGAGGAAGGTTTAGGTATATAACTTGTCAAGGTTTTGTTTATTATCAGTGCGGGGTAACGTCCGTCGTATTTGTATGTGTATTCCTTAACTTCCATTCAAATTCAAAATACTCTTTATTCAATTTAAAAAAAAAAGCCCTGAAAAAATGAACGTCTAAACTACCACCGATTCGGAATACAATCCAGTCATCGAGAAGAACCGGCAAGAAACTTGATCTCGTTTCTTATTCATACGAATATCTACCGATTTAATAATTCATGTAATGACAGTCCGACTTAAGATCTATATATTTATACGTGAAGCAAACAAATTGTACCCCTTTTTAACCTATTTCCCCTTAACGGGTGAACTTGAAATTTGGCATAGTTAAAGTTTATATGGCGGAGAAGTGCAGAAAGTTATTTATTTTATATAAAATGTATTAGAAGTACATTAAAATAATTAAAATAAGCATTACTCCCACTAATGCTTGAATTTTACACGATATATACACACATGTAAATAAAAAAGACATTTTGACAGCCGTCAATAATTACGAACTTCAAAAAAGGTTGTGAACTGTGAAGAAGGTTGCTATGGTCGACTGTATGTATTTTTTAACTCTTACGTTCCAATTATCATTTTTCATCCTACATTCAACAATAATATTATAATATACAACTATTATTGTAATATTTATTATTTTTTATGGTGAACTCACTTCAAATGATGATTTAATAAAAAATGAGCCAAATAATACTTTGTTTGTGTAATCAAAATAAGGATTTTGTTCATAAAAGTAATCCACGGCTTAGACCTCCGCGGTTACAATGTTGCAATTCAACCTCATGTATCAACAAAAAAGAGTTAGTTTCAAGAGCTAATGGTAGTATTAAAAACGTCTTTGTCTTGGATTCACCATTTGATTGTATTGTGGATCCATTACTTTTCCAAACGATGATACTGGGCACATCACTATTTCTCACAATGAACAGACTACATTTAATTCAATATCACCCAGAAATACCACCTACCCATGGTGTCGTGTAAAATTAATTGAAAATTGTGTCAAGGGGTGCGATAAATTTCTTTATTTTCGTAAAGTTAGGTTTGCTTAAAATTTGAGAGCTTTACCAGGTGATGTTTGTTTCAAATTAATGTTTATTTTCAATTTTCATTTACACATAGATTTTTTGTTATGTTTATATAATTAAATATCATGGCAAATGGTAAATAACTGAGTAGCCATGATGAAAACATTTGATTATAGAAGTATACCAAAAAAATTAAAAATCAAATAACTATGGTCGAATGTCGACCACTGGGCGCCCACTAGTATGAATAAAATGTTAAATCATCTAAGCTATATTGGCATATGGACGATATTGGCATCAGAACCATCCTGGCCACGGTTCTTTTCATTGATGAATCGTCATCAAGGATTCCTTGATGCAACGTTAGTTATTTACTGGCTGATTCCCGCGACTTCATCTCTGTCGCTTATTTTGTCAATTGTTTTGTTATATCTCAAAGGGTTTAGGCAGCGTTTTCGACGAAAGCTCCCAGACGGCTTTACTTTTTCTGATACTTTTAAAAATTATCGTTATATTATAACCAATTTACAAAAAATCTTAACAAATTATATAGATAAACCTTCTTCGTGGATCACTCTATCTACTAATTAAACCCGCATGAAAATACTCATAGTAGTTTTTGTGTTTATCGTGTACAGACAGACAGATGCGACGGATGACTTTGTTTGTGTGATTATTATTTATTCTTTAAAAAAATAATATATACGATTTTAGAAAGCTTCACAACAAAAAAAAAAATATTTGTAAGAATGGAAGTCAGATTCAATTTGGAGGTTAGGTTAAGATATGTACTGCATATATTTCATATAAAAAAGAAGACGTAGTTTAAAATTTTATTATGGTATAAAATTTTAAAGTATATAGTTAGTTACTTTTTATAGACAGGTCCAAACGTTTTACAAATGATAGAATATGTTAATTCTTTAATATTTATTACAAATTCTCTAACCAGAATAAAACCCACAAAAACCAGAATTGCATTATAACTATAGAAAATTAGACTAAAATTCTCGTAACATCAATTTGGTAAAATGATAAGCTGACAAAAGACAAATCATGAAAATAAAAGAAGCTTTCGTCAACATTGTTACGATGGCAGTTTTTAAATTATTAATTAATAGCCCCTGTCCGCGGATTCGTCCGCGTAGTAATAGTTACTTTGGGCTAACGCTAACACGCAGCGGAAGTTCTCAAGAGGAAAAAAATCCCCCTATTTTGAAATAGTTTTCATTGGTGATCCGCTCCTATTAGTCTTAACGTGATGACATAACTTATATCCTTCCTTGATAAATGAGCTATATGACACTGAAAGAATTTTTCAAATCGGACCTGTAGTTCCTGAGATTACTCCCTACAACGCCACAAACTTTACCTGTTTATAATATTAGTATAGAAGTATCAAAATTGGTGTTGTAGTATCGCTTTGAGAATAGTTAAAAGCTTTCGCCACCACGTTATACGGATCGACACAAATGGTTCTGGTACACGAATTGCCAGAGTAATTACGACAAGTCTCGTCTGTAAGCTACTATAAGTAACCAAACACATTTACAAGAAACTTAGATTGATGTCCAGAATTTGTTGGAATATTTTTTTACTAATTTTTATGTAACTTTTATAGACACATATTAGCTTTCATGATGTAATTAAGTTAGACATATCAACACAAATGAACCTGTATTCAAATTAGTTTATTAATTACTAGTCTCTGCCCGCGATTTCGTTGGTTTTTTTTTTGTTTTTTGCTCGTGTGAAATAGTTACTTTGGACTAATGCCAACACGCAGCGGAAGCTCTTAAGAGAAAAAAAACCATTTTCAAACATTTTTCATTGGTGGTCCGATCCTATTGGTCTTACCGGGATGATAACCATATATAACCATCCTCGATAAATGAGCTATATAACACTGAAAGAATTTTTCAAATAGAACCAGTAGTTACTGAGATTACCACTACAACATCACAAACTCACAACGTATAAACTCACAAACTTTATTTATATTAGTGTACAGATTAAATACGCGACTATCTGTAGTCTCTTGTAGTAGCTACAAGTAACCGAATACGTCTACTAAAAGGTTTGATTGACATTGCTATTTTGTTGGAATGTTTTTTTAAAATAATATTTAGTGTAACATTTTATTACTATAGCCTCTTATGCGCTTTCATGATGTAATTGAAATAGTCATAAAGAAACTTGCAAAAAGAGCTTATTAGAAGTGAGTATACGCAAATGATTATAAATAATTAAATTTACATTTATAATTACCTATAGACTATAAGAAGATTTCTAAGAACTTGCAACTGAGTCTGACGTGCTCGTCCTATTAATGTCAGACTTGTCAATCGTTAGATTAGAGACTATGGGCGCGTTCCAGTAGAAGCTCACAACGCCCTTTTCGCCGTTCCACTAGACAACCGCTAGCATTGCGGTCGTGACGAAAACGTCATTGATGACGTCATAACATACGCTCACGTGAAGCTCACGACGCCCCATGTCTGGAGGTGGGTCGACGTGAGCGTTGACAAAATTGGCGGGATTCTCAATAAAGATGGCGACCGTGAAAATGTCATTACTTGATACGGTATAGGATATTTATATTAAATAACATATTGTATTGAAATACGTAAATGAAATATGTTAATAAAGTTTTGATAATTTTACTTCTTTTGAAAAATGTCGTGGATTCTAAAATTCAATTTAGAAATTAATTTATAATCATTTCATGGTAATTTAATATTTTTCATTTAACCAATAAGGTCGCTTTTTATGATTTTATGATAATTAAAATAAAAAAATTGAATTATACATTGTTTCTTTAATATACTTAAATGAATTTAATAATTATATGAATTTACTGTTAAGACTCACAAAGTGTAACTTAAACTCACAAAGCTTTTGTTTTATTTTTTCTAGATCGCCATTTTTATTATTAATCTGAACGCTCAAAACGCCTACAAATACGTTCCACTAGCTCTTACAATCGTAACGCTCGCGAGTTAGTGGAACGGGAAAACTCGCGGTCGTGAGCCTGAGCGTTGTGAGCTTCTAGTGGAACGTAGTCTATGTGTTCTAATATGAGTAATACCAGATACATTCACGTAACATACGAAACTGTATTTAATAAATACGTGTTCATGTAAGTTTAGAGGCTATGTTAGGGTATTTTAAGGTGATATACCCTAAGTCAAGTTATATGTATTTTAAATTTTGTTTTGTGATATAATTTTATGAAATGGATAGTTGTTACATGAGGGGAATAAATGAGATTTATTGATTGGAGAAAATCATTTATGTGTAATATAACAATTAAAAAAATGTGTGTAACACGCGACAGAAGTTATTTTCTTTGGTTTAAAATTTTTATCTTTCGCCTTATTCTACGTTTGTAGAAAAAACGGCACTAACATTAGAATAAAGGTATTTAATACATTGAAAGTTTGAATACAAATAAATAGAAAGAAACAAAATGTTTTTTTTTTTCTATTTCTGCAGACTCTTGGTCCGCACCTTTTTTGCTTACATGTATTTTTTTTTATACATAAAAATCGTATCCGTGAGCGTATTTTTTTTTTATAATTATTATTTTTTTAATTTTAATTCATTAAATATTAACTGTTCAATTATTATTAACTATTTTTGATTTAATGACGTTATTGTTTTTATAGCGCTTGCATTTTCATTCTGAATGAGAATGAAAAAAAAAACAAAATGTTGACAATAGCTAACTTCAGGGTGTCAATTTTTCGTGACAGTGTGCGCGCGCATAGTAAAAATTTACTCTCATCATTTTTCCCTAATGCGCCAAATGGAATATAACTTCAATAAATATTTATTGAAAATTATCATCATACTTTTAAAATAATCCGTGCGTAAATCTCTTCGTTTGTCATACATATGTGTCTTTGTTATATTTAAAAAAATTAATGCTTCATTTCGATGTATCTTCACCACACAGTTATATCAAACTATCAGCCAACTTCACATGGGTTTAGTAACACAGAAAATGAGACCAAATCCTTCCTTTACGACCACCTATTGAAATAAAATTGTATCGGAACACCAATCTGTTAATCCTGTAAGTAGTAGCTGTCTCCTCTCTCATTCACTCACTTTTTATATGGAGATTTTTTAACCTACTTCTGACAATTACAAACAACAACAAAAAAATAACGAAATAGGGTGTAGCCGTTCTAAAGGGATGCGTATGTACATTCTTTAATGGACCTTTTTTATACCTATAGATAAATAACTACGTTCCAAGTAGTCAAATATATAGTTAGTGGCCGAATAAAGACCTATACTAGTTACGGAGCGCCAGCAACCGTGTCATTAGAGGGCGTAAATATTTAAGCAGAAATGTCGGTGCCCAGTCGCGGTTTTGCTCAAGTTCCCGCAACGATATAATACGGTTGGAATTATCTTTTCATTAATTTTGTTTACCTATAAGCTCTCGGTGTTTTATTTTTAATGATTAATTTGTGCTCGTATCTGTACTTATGCTTTTGGATACTAGATCGAAATTAATTTAAAGTACAATCAGTTATTAAATTGGATATTACGTAAGAAAAAATTTCATCTACAATTTAATAGACATATAATAAACAAACCTTTTGCGAAATTTTCTAAGGAAATGGAAAGAGATGCATTGTTAAGCACCTATATAAATTATAAAAAATACAGTTACGATGTATTTTCAGGTATTTTATGTTTCAAGGGGAAACAGTATTTAAATTAATCCGTGATAAATGCTTGTTGCTACTTGTTGCTAAAAATTTTTTTTTTACTTTATTTATATGATCAGTCCGTTGTGGTAAACTATTTTGTAGCAATCAATTATAAAACCGCATATAGTCGTAAAACTATACTAAGTTTATGCAATATTGTGGACAGCAAAAACAACGCTACACGTCTTTCATTAGTGTTTACGTTTAATCTTTACGTATAAAATTCCGGTGAGAATATGTTTGCTATTCTTCTCCAAAACATCTTGACAGATTTTGTTTTTTTTTTCTTTTTGTGCCAATAATGTCAGTTGAATGGTTCTTACTTCTCGGTTATAGTTTTACTCGGATAGTGGCACTGTTGTCGTGATACATATTTGTTTGCTTTGGGTTTCTCAAATAATAAAATTAGGTGCTCAAAGCTTCAGTATCTCAGCTGCTCACAATATTTTTAGTATTTTTTTATAGGAACGACTTGTTGAAATTTGTGGCAGGACAACTGCATACCGGGTCCCCTGGTTAGCTTATAAATATACCTATATGTGCCATCGATTTATGGAAACTGGACTATTATTTTGAAGTTAATTAGCGATCGTTTTCTTCATTAAATTCTAGCGGATTCATAATTAGTGATGAAGTTTGATTTTCCGTCGATAGTATTTAAAAAGTTATCATATATCTTCGTTACGCAATCAAGTGGGGTCATTGTGTCCGCGCCCAAAAGTCGCACCCGCCAAATAGAGAACAGTCATATCCTATCGATTTGTTAAGATGGCGTGCGCGCGGGATGGTAACCCGGGGAGACGTGAGGGTGACGCGGGGCGGCGAGGGTGGCCGCAGCCTCCGCGCGACGCGGCGCAGCGTGCAGCCCGTGCACCTGCCCGTGCCGTAACCACCGCGACACACTAGCGACATCGCTCTACGTACACTGCTCACCACAAACCGACAATCAACTAATCATTCCGCATTCTCCTATACCGTCCATATAATTTTCAAATAACATCAGAGAAATTAACTTAATAAAATTTGATTGTTTTTATTTTAATATAGTATACTAACGTGCTCGGCAGACGTTTTCCCCCCCCTGATAAAAAAAGCTTGTAGTTAGACATATGCTGTCGCTGACATTTTTGTAGGCATTATCAGGCTCTACAACTTTTAATTCTCAATCATATGTCTCTTATCGTTAAGGCAGAGTTCGTAAGAAACGTTTCCGTTCGACCGTTTTTTCTCCGACTTACTTTGCAAACCCGGCTACCACCAAAAAATATTTTCATTTTTCGGTTTGATATATATATTTGATATATTATATATATATATAATTTTCAAAATCAGTTTAGTAGATCCAAAGATTACCACCCCCTACAACATCATAAACTCACAAACTTTCCTCTTTATAATATTAGTATATACTAGCGGGCTCGGCGGACGTTGTCCCGCCGTGGTAATAAGAGAAACTTTGATGAATTATATACCTAAACCTTTCTCATGAATCACTTTATGTACTGGTGAAAACCGCACGAAAATCCATTTCATAGTTTTTTAATTTATCGCGAACTGACAGAGAGACGTGGCGACTTTATTTTATAATGTGTGGTGATTTGTATATCAGTATGCTACAAACTAGTATTTAATATATAAACTTGATAAATACGATACAACTACTAAGAATTTGATTATTTTAGTCATCGCAGTCTCAAATATTATTTTTAGAAAGGAAGATTCCTAAAAAAAACCCACACTATGTGTATATTTAACAACGAAACTTGTTTAATGCCATCCAAATATAACACTAAACCGATAGGTTCTTGCCCCGCTACGAACATTAAAAACCGTCGAATAAACATCGTCGTCGAAGCTAGTATTAAATTGCATAAGCCTCGTAAAGCCTCGCATTCCACGTTTCCATTCATGCCGGTAACATAGATGTTGGCGTAGGTCGCGGCTCAAAGGAAAACATGGTCGGCAGTGTGCGCCCACTTTCGCCCGGGATCTCGCGCCCTCTACGACCCAAGTGTCCCGGTCTCCAGTGGCCGTCGACGGTTCAGAACGTCAAGGTCGTAGACTAACTCCTGGCACACTTACACATTTTTCACGATGTCGCTTTACATTTTATGAACCCGTATTTCATCTAGGAATAACTAAATATTACAAGCAGTCCAAGGTTTAGTTTCAAATGTCTCTATTTTCGTTATGTAATTAACTAACATCTGCCCGCGACTTCGTCCGCGTGAAATAGTTAAATACTTTGGACAAAGGCTAATTTTAACTCGTGACTTCGTTTACATACAAAATGAATATATTTTTAATTAATACATACGTTAACCCGGATTTTGAAACATTGTTCATTGTTGCTCCGCTCCTATTGGTCTTAGCGTGATTATGTATAGCCTTCGTCGATAAATAAACTATCTAACACTGTAAGGATTTCTCAAACCGAACCAGAATAGTTACCGCGTACAGATAAAGAAACTCTTCACCTTAATAATATTAAGTATAAATAAAATGTTCTAAATAATACTAGTTTTTGCTTAAACGTAACTGAGTCGGATATTTCGACAGGTCTTAATGGCGTCAGTCGTGAATAATTTGCAAATTGTGCTGTTAATTATCATCAGCGTCTTTCATAATTGTGGCAATTATCCTTGTGAACAACACGAGTACAGTTTAATTACCCTCCCTTTATACAAACAGTCTTGCTGGTTTGTATATATCACCGAAGGAAGATCAGGGTTGACAAATAATAAATACATCTCATGGATCCAAGTTAATTAGAACTTCATGCGTGTGAACTTCAGAGTCACGCTGAAGCTATTACTGGTTTCAGCATGAATGATTCGGCTCGCTCGGGGTAGTACCACTCTATCACAGAAAAACCGACGTGAAGTATCAGTTCTTAAATTGTTGCATTTTCTTTGGTCAATGAGAGCGCCTAAGGTTCACCTCCCCATCCCTCCTCTCCTCGGCCCTATCCCCCATACACAGGCTGGCAACGCACTTGCAACTCCCCTGGTGTTGCTAGTGTCTATGGACGGCGGTGATCATTTAAAATCAACTGACCCGCCTGTTCGTTTGCCTCTTATGATATAAAAAAAAAAACACTATTATGCGCTTTAGTTATACCAAATTTCGTGATCTCATATTTATTATACTGTGAGAAAATATCAGTTTTCATGGTTATTACCGTATTATAACGTTTGTTCAGTTCTGCGTATTAATTTACTCAACATTTTATAACTTTTTTTTTTTTTTTAATGACTACGCTATTGACCCAGCAAGGTCTTAACAGTTTCACCGGACTACTAAGGCGAGCGCTTAAGGCACTCAGCCGATTTTATTTTGGCAACCAGCTCAAGGGTACACGGCACACCTCGGCTTGGCTGTTTCCTGTTGCATGCAAAATCGCGACCTATCTTATTTAACCTAGCTAACTATTCACATATGTATGAGTTGTTGAAACGTATATGTCTACCAAGCATACACGCCTCAACAACTCCTCCATATATTTATTATTGGAAAATTGAGAGTTTTTCAGTTCGATAAGGGAAAAAAATAAAACCCTTCCACTTCCATGTGTAAGCGTGTAGCGTGCACGTGTGTGGGGGTGATCGTGTAGTGTTGTAGCGGTGATGTATATTTGTGTGTCACCATATCGCGCAAGCAACGCATTCAAGGGCTCCCTACCGAGGTATTGAACCTAGGCTTGAGCCGCTGCCGTGGAAGGCCTAATCAGATAACATTTTATAACTCGTTAATCAATTGATCAATGCTATGTATAATTGAATAGCAAGGTATAGGATTAGAGAAATGAATTGGTAGATAGATTCGATGTATATAAATTCGAATTCTAAAAAATAATTCTGATTCAACCATAGGTCGGGGATAGTGGTTTTCTAAGCTCGCCTGGCTAACTACAACTTGTAGAGTTGTGTGTTCCTAAACACTTACTTGTAGATGCACTAGGTAATCATTCCCTTCTAGGCTTACCATACGTCACGGGCCTAACCGTCAAATAACATCACGTAAGATTGTGAGCAACCGCTAAAATCTATTAAAACAATAAAACATAATGCAAAATATGACCAGATTAAGTTAATTTTACTACTGTTTATACTTCTTCGACTCTCTATATGTTCTTTATTTTCACAGTATCCCTTACAGGCTTAGAAGCAACAAGTTGAATGATATATGTTTTTCAAATATGTTTTGAACATTCGGTGAATCTGACGATAAACAAAAGTACGAACTCTCGCCTCATGAATGAATTGACGTTTATGTCTTTTTCGCAGTGGCCCAGTCAGAAGACTCACCGGTCGCTATGAAACTCAAGAAAATTTGCCTTAAAACGCCGGTAGGCGAGGAACAGGCAGCACAAGCAGTCCTTGACCCTGCGTTAGGTAAGTCAAATAAACACTGCAAATTTTATACAAACAACTGTATATTTCGATCCCGTCTTTGGGGACGACATTATATTTTGCGTAAATCGAAGTTCTTTACGTAATATCTACATCGTACTACGAGTTATAGATGACTTGCATTTTTGTTTAGTAATGACCGCTGTGCTATGTTGACCTACTCTATACAAATGATTAATGAACCTATATTTTCTATTATCCATGTACACAACTCTTTAACCTCTTATAGAGCTTATGTAGTATTTATTTAACGGTTTGTTTTTACACGTATTTAATCATTGATTTGCTTGGACGTGGAAATATTTTCTACTCTTTAATATTCTTTCATCCTCAACGTTAAACTCTTATCTATACAATCTATATAATAATTGGTCCTTTCCGATAATAAATATATGAAGGAGTTGTTGAGGCGTGTATGCTTGGTACACATAATACGTTTCAACAACTTATACATATATGAATAGTTAGCTAGATTAGCTAAGATAGGTCGCGATTTTGCATGCTACAGGTAACAGCCAAGCCGAGGTATGCTGTGCACCCTTGAGCTAGTTGCCAAAAATAAAATCGACTGAGTGCCTTAAGCGCTCGCCTCAGTAGTCCGGTGAAGCTGTCAAGACCTTGCAAGGTCAATAGCGTAGTCAGTTCGAGAAAAAAAAATACTAATTATGAAGTAGAAAACTATGAACATTATACACGCTTGTACTGAGTTTTGTAATCGTTTATAACTTGGTTATTTATGACTCACATTTAGTTTAATATTTTAATCCAATGAAGTAACTTTTCGAATGACCTTAGTTATAAACGGGTCTTCTTATCTCGATTCGTTCAAGGTAAATTCAACTATTGGCTGTTCACACGACGCTACGTGTCAACATCACTAACACAACATAACATTAGTTTTGATAATATTAGGAAACCATCGTCGGAATTGCAAATTTGAAAGAATTAATGTATTTACTAGAAGCGTTTTCAAAACTTTTATATTAACCTCCATACTGATGGATTGCAAAACCACTTTTTTTCCACTCAAGCAGTATAACAGAATTTTATGAAAGTTAATATTTGACTTAGAGGGTGCAAGACACCCGTTAGACTCCTTTGCAACCACTAAACAGTTGAAATTATCGTTGTTTAGCTAGTTTCTTCCGTCATCATGACTCGAAACAACTTCTTTCAATTAACTTCCATTTATTTGGCTCAAACTGGTATTAATAAATTTCATCATAAAGTTTTCACTTTTCTCGACCTGTTAAAACCGAAAGGATTTGTTAATGCAAGCAGACTTTTGATAAAATCCTTAAAAAGTACAAAATTGTGCAATTTTATTCACATATAGCAGTATTCATATTGTTGGCACAACGGACATTTCCCCATCTCCGTTGATTGAATCGTGCTTTTCGCGTGATGGCATGCATACACAGGATGATGTCATCGATTTAATTGAGCCGGCCACTTCATTACCTAACTATAAACGCGACGTTTATTTCAGTCCTCCATCGCGGAGTAAAGCTTGAATAGTAGGCGAGACGAGCCGCCTATCGATTTCTGGAAATTTTATAGCGTCGTTATATTTTTATGCAATGTTTTGGTTTTTTAGTCCTTTTTCAATGTCAAGACTAACTTTTATCGTCGTAATACTGCTCCGTTTACTACTATACCATTTACATAACACGACGGGTTCTGTATACGTAACGGGTTACGTCAAATTTCTCCGTACGTTGTTCAAAACGTATTATAGAGGGTAGACATTCGTGCTCAGGTCGTTAATGGTAGAACGTGAATCTGTTGTGCGGTACGCGAGTGGAATAACCTATAATTAGATACGCGTACACCAATCCATAGCAGTCATGGAACTCGGTAGATGTCTCGTTTACTCTATATCCGCTGACATATTTGATAGAGACCATTCGCTGAATATACTTTATAGAGTGGGTGTAATGGACAGTTGAAAGTATATCATATAACAAGTTCTTACCTTAACAATGCTTTTGTCATGCGCTTAATAATGTATTTAAGTATCACAAATAAAATAATATAAATATTCATTGATAGATAGGTTACGTCGTATATATGTATTTGTCGGGTATAATTTATTTATTTCATTTTTCACATTGAAGTCGAGTTGTGTTCTGTCGTAAAAAGGTAGTACTTATTTTCACTTAATTGAAGACTCAAGTTAAAAAACGAAATAAGTAATAACTGTTCGAGGTCGGTTATAGACAATGACGGGTTTGAGAAGTCGCTTGACATCAGTCGTTCCGAATGCGAGTCTGCCATTTTTGTTTCATAAAAAACTGAGTTTTAATTCAATTTAATATGTATTTTAGGAAGAAATAATCCTATATATATTATGAGTTGTAGATTTTTGTACAATCTAAACAAAATAATAACAACACAGCTGATTGATAAATATTTAATTAACAATGCAAGATTTACTGCAAGTGTGAATAACTATCATTCAACAGTCTTTATATCGTAACTACATTACAAGAGATAACTCAGATATTTAATTAGATTGATATAAAAATATATTTTTATTTTGTCGTCTATAGGTAACCAATAGGCGTGTAGTCTATATAGATTACAATGTTAAGTGATTACTGCAAAATAATAACACGACAACCACAGAGCCCTGATTGATGCCGGTTCACTAAATGCTGCTTGCTGCTCTTACGGACTCAGGTCTATATACTGTTCAGCCGAAACAGAACACCGCGAACTAAATAGGTGTGGCAGTATCACTTCCAATAGCCCTATTCCATTATGACATTGGTTTTGCCAAATCACAGACAATACCAGACCTCAGTATCACATACAAATTTAATCTATATTAATATTATAAAACTGAGGAGTTTTTGCTTGAACGCACTAATCTCTGGAACTGTTGGTCCAATTTGCAAAATTATATCAGTGTTAGATAGTTCATTTATCGAAGAAGGTTATAGGCTATATATCATCACGCTCGAAGGTTAAACTTAGCGACAGCCCAAAGTAACTATTCCACGCGTACGAAGTCACGGACAGAAGCTAGTTATTTATATAGTAGCATCGAGTGACTTATATGATTAAAATATTTTCGCCATGTGTTTCGATCTCTGTTTCCTCGTTTCTTAGTTACAATGATGATTTTATTGCGCTCGAAGCCTGTTCGAATGTGTTGTGCCTCCTTAAATGTCGAAATCCCATTACAAAAAAAAATGTACGCATTTGTAAGATACAAACCTAATGTTAGTTCCACAGTCGATTCAGTTGGCATGTTTCATTCTGCTTTAGACGCTTTCCTTCACACATCGATTAAATATACTTTCATTTAAAACCGATTTCGATTTGCACTGACCTACATTTTGACAGAGATCGTACTATACTGCATTTTAGAAAGTGCAATTACTTATGTCATCGGTAATTTTTTTTTTGTCAAGTATAACCTCAATTGAATGTGATGATCGAAGGTTTTGAACGGCGGAATATAAATCCGATGCCCGCAGGTTCGAATCCTGACATGTATCGTAGACATTTCCAGAATGTCCGTACAGATACTCCTTGAATTGGTAACACTATCGCCTAACGGTGTAGGAAAACATCATAAGGAAACCCAAACCTGAGAAATGTTCTTGTAATACGGTTTTATTTACGGTATGCGTGAAAATATAGAAATATGGATGTCTCGTACTTTGGAGTCGTGGGCTGGCGTGTTGACTGTGCTCATACCTTCCTTCGGGAAGAAGTCTATAGCCCTGAAGTATGTCTCTTATTGGCTGATGATGATGATAAATCTCAATTATATTTTGTGATATATTCATCACCGATTTTTTTTTTTATATTAAAAAAAACGTTACTAAATATATTTTACTGTTAACATAAACTTTACGTCAGAATCATTTTTTCCGGTTAGCATACAAATTTTGTGAATCATAATATGTTAATTGTTAACATACCGACTCCATAAATAATCTGAGAATATATATTAATAATAACTGTTTAAAATATTTTAGAAGAATTCACTTCATGGTCAATGTATGTAACATTAAAAAACTTAAAATTCATCCAGTGAAAGTTAAGCAAACGGACTGACTTAAAAAAAAATTAACAAGGAGTTTTGCTTACGCTTCCAATGACGCTTATTTTACGTACATTGACGTGTAAGCTTAGTGGGTTCAATGTGGGTAATGAACGACTTTTATTCAAGTTTTGTGCCACATTCTAATCTATTTTAAGTACATTTAACACAAAAAGTACTATGCGGTGTGTATACTTCAAATTGTTTCTCATCTGAGACTATGGAATGTGTATGCGCAGTTTTTCATCTCGTTTTAAACTTGCGATACAATTGTACGGTTGAATTTCGACAACGTTGTCGATTATTTATGTTTTTAGCTTATGTGTAGATTGCACCCGCCTTACCGGGGTGACAACGGGTGGTGGTGTTTCATCCGATCCCAGCTGTTTGATAAGTGCCAACTATCTGTCAATGTGTTTGTTTCATATACCGGTATATATGCACACTGAGACGATGGATATGGGATAATAGGAACTAGGCAGTGTTATTTTGGTAGGGGGATCAGTCCACCGCCTAGTGTAGGGGTATGGTAGATGTATGTTTCTCTAGCGTGCGTGGCAATGCAACTCTCTTCCACGGCGGGTAATTTGATTGGCCCCGAGCTGTCACCTATGTGCCGCAGTCGCCTGGCCGCGGCCGTCGCTCGACAGCTATCGATTAGAGCCCCCTCCGCCTGCACCCCGCGTCACCCGTGAACCGGATCTCGTCACGCCGCCATTGTATACCCGCGACGCTTAAACGCATTCGTTTCTCCCGATGCGAAAACGACGCATTCCTTCCGCGCGCCCTCCGCCCGCGCTCCTCAGCGGCCGGTCGCGCGCCACATCCACACGGGACGGTCCTCTTCCCGGCGATACCCGGCGGCCACGACCCAACCGACTCATTATACTCTAGCCGCACTTACCGCATTAACTCTGCCCAAGTAACCCGCGACGCGACGCCAAACAACACAAACATACTGTCTCCTAAACGATACCGCTATCAAAATATGTGCGCATCGTCTCGGCTCACTGAGCCCCCACGATAAATCCAAATAGTTTCGTTATACAATATAAAACACCACCAACATCGTTAAACAAATGTTACGTTAACGATTACAGATTTTCATGGTACACTATAAAATGATGAAAAGAAAACCATATAAAATAGGTTAATTATATTGTACTAAAATAGACAATTCATTTAACTATTTCGTTACTAATAAACTTTTAACGTAAGTATTTATAATGAATACAAGATATTCAATGTTAGTCTGTTTAACAAAGTTTAATCAAAATAGTTAAATAATTGTCTTTGTGAAATGATACAAAAATAAAATTTTAATGACTTTCAAGGTAACGAGACTGTAATATTGATAAATTTTACGAATGTCTGTACAAACTTAACTGTCTTTGCTTACATTATAATATAATATACACATTTAAATACACGTGTAATTAACATCTAAATAAAATGCTATTCCGACATAAATTTTCTTTTAAAATTTAACATGTTCTTCATTTTGTGTGATTTCCATGATCAGATTTCTTTAATTTATGATTTGCTAAATGCGTTTTTATAACTAAACATATTGTTTCTTTATTTGAAACATCGAGAATATATCATTATAGAACACGTTACAAGGATAAGAATATAATTTAGTAACATTTAAATTAGTTGATTTATGTTTGATCCATTGATAGCTAACTTATTTTCTTTTTTCGTTTAATTATACGTTGATTTTCATTGCGACAATGTGCCATTTCTCAGCATTCACAAAAAACTCGTTCAAAATGTATCTGGTTTTGTATCAAACTGATTTACAAAAGGAATGATAAAACTATCTAGGATAGTATTTAAGTTTTAAAATATGCTACGGGAGTGAAGCTCTAGTGTGAAAGTATATATATGTATGTATATACATATACACTAGCTACTCCCCGTAGCTTGGTTCGCGTGGAATAGTTACTTTGGGCTAACGCCAACACGCAGCGGAAGCTCTCAAGAGGAAAAAACCCAATTTTGAAACATACTTCATTATGTTTAGCGTAATGATTAATTACCTCCTACAACAAAATCACAAACTTTACCTCTTCATAATATTAGTATAGATATATGTATATGTTCTTGTGGTGCTAACTAAAGTTACGTGGAAATTGGTGACGCTTTCGAATAACGGTATATCTAATTCTTAAAATTCATGAAACATATTCAAATGTACAGTCTCACGCCACTGTTGAACTACTTACATTTGTAAATCTCGTTGTTTTATTTTTTGTATTAAACCGGTTTTTGAGAATTTCATTCTGTTATGAATTTTCTTTGAGTTCTTTTGTAGTTTATTATAAGACGACGTCATGTCCGCTTTCGTATACGAGTATATTGCGACTACAAGAATACACACGACGCGAATCCAGACTTACTTAAAACCTCTCGAGATGCCCAAACCTGCCCTCACATGCACGTGGTAGTGGTAAGAACTTGTAACCGACTCGATCGGGACCACGCTTCGCATAGTGTGTGAAAAACTCACTTCGCTTGTGACGCGTCCGATCTGTCGCGTTTCGAGATAAATGTATTACAGCAGTGGTTCCCAAAGTTGTCGTTTTCGGAATCTTAAAATTATAGTAGCAGACACAAATAAAATACAAAAAAAAACCTACCGTAATATTGACGTATTATGCAATCATTTTGTTTCGGTGATAGAAACAGTATCCTATCTCCAATTCTATGACATAATTTACTTCTGTAGCAAATTTAACTACAGTCCAGTCGTTCGCCTTCCATTCAAAGTTTCGACCAATCTTTTAATTAAACTTTAATAATAATTTCATATTTTTTTCCTTTTATATTAGAATAAAAAGTATTGTATTACTATTTCACTACATAATCGACAAATAGTATGCGAAATATAATTCCCATCTGTCCAGCCGTTAAAGTGTGATTGAAAAACAAACGTTAAACATGTATTCTCATATCTATAAAATAATTATATCAGTTTATTTATTTATATTTTAAATCGTCTGCGTCTGTGCGTTAAAATTTGATGTTGATAAATTATAGCTCATATTATTCAGGTAAAACGTAGATTTCTATCTGTATAAGAATTTTCAGAATCAGATGAGATAATTCCAGATATTTTTATCTACAAATATAAAAACGACCTCTTTACACAATAATAGTAGAGATTTCGAAAGTAATTCTGCAAATTCTAGATCTTTGACAATGCATTAGATTTACAAATTGTTCGTATTTTAATTTGATTATTTCTTGTATTCTATTATTTTGGCGCAGGCACAAGGTTGAGAAACCCTGGATATATCTGTCTGTTCATACCTACTGGTAACTTGCGTTGCTATAGATAGGCCCTTTATCTCCTGTTAGTCTCCATCAGGTGAAGTATAATTTGCGGAGCTTGAATAAAAGTCAATTTTTACAATTTTCATAATATATTCGACTGCCCTTAGCATTTTTTGCCATATTTACTGTAGGCGGCTCATATGTTGACAGTGACTATGTAGTTTCTCGTTTGTTCACTAACGCCTTTTTTTTTAAATTTGTTGGTTTCGCACAAAAATATTTAGAATTAGCAATATAAAAGAATAGGGGGTGAACGCAATTTGATACAGGTTCTCTTTCCCTTTACGCGTTGCATGAGCATTATATAAAAAGTCACCAAAATTTGTCAATTATGATTTAGATTCAATTCAGAGAGTCGTGGTAATTTCAAAGTCCGTAAAATGCCTTCATGTTAATGATCACATGCTTGACAAAATTATCAAACGATTCGATAGCAGACTCCTTCTCCATCGACCACAAAAGATCGAATGGACTTATACGAAGATTATCACAAAGCGTTATATGGCCTAGTCTCTTCGTACTAAACCTGGGGCATTCTTGAAGCAAATGTTCAAAGTTTTACACAGATCCAGTATCTCGTATCTATCAGAAATATGAGAGACAGTCGGCCTACCAAACGAATGTAAGAAACGGATACAAGTTAAATGTTCGTACCGGACTCTATTCCGATAAGCCTAAAGATATATACTAAGGTGGATGCTACTTTGCACTTCCGCCTGGAATTGATTGACCACTACTACGTCTAACTACAACAAAAAGAAAATAAAAAAATTAATTAAAATATGTATTATTATTCAATGATGGATTTCCGCATAGGAACGCCTTCTTCAATCAAACTAAAGATATATATTTAACCTTTTTAAATTTGGTCAAATTTAATATAATTTTTAGGCGTTAAATGGCCTAATTACCTCTTTGTTGGTCTAGCGTTTGACCACAATCTCGCCTATTATTTGGTAGTGATGTGTCTGTAGACAGGTGGGTAAAACGTTAAGCCTCAAGAGAGAAACGGCAATAAAGTGCACATGCATTTTGCGGGTTGTAGTTAAAATAGGAGAGTATTAGAAAATGTATCTGCTTATTATGGTTTCTTCTCGTGTTCTTTAAATGAAGGTCCTTATTGTAAGATTCGAATACCTGCTGATAGATATACATGATGTTCTAACAGTCTACCTCGGAGTCATCACAGTGGTACTGTGCCATTAAAAAAAGTCGAGGCAGTCATGAGGGCTGTCGACAACAGTGAAAACTCAATACAATGAAATAAATGTGTAATCTCTATAGAATTATTAGATTAATTACAATGTGAATGGCAATATCCAAATGTTCGAAATGGTGTATTGAAATTATTAACATTAGTGTGATTTTCATATATATTGACACTCGAAACAATAATTATATATTTTTTTATAAAGACTATTAATCGATCAAACGTATGATGAGGTGCAAAATATTAATATTACATGTACGCATAAAATTAGTGGAATTTGTGCTGGCGTCTGTGATACAGTCTCAAGACTAGTACAGACGTTAACGTGAGCTTAAATTGGCACCAACAGTGACATTTTAATTTGTAAACAACTATGGGGGAAATAAAAAAAAAAAAAACAAAAAAAAATTAATATATTTAGGTATATTTGATCGTTGGGTATTTTTTTTTTTTATTCTGGAGAATGGGGCTATGCAGGCCTTAGTCCTGTATCACTGCGACCAGTAGTGATATATTGTGATCGCCCCATATTACTAAAGTTGCCCGCCTAGTCCTATAGCATTTAAGAACTGCAGGACTTTATTGGCTGAGAGCATCTGTATCTCATCCGGAAGCAATAGATGCTTTCCCAGAATCCGGTTTCGTGTAGGTTTTAGTGGATCACATTCGCACAAGAGGTATTTGGGGATCTCATCTGCACTATCACAGAATCTGCACCCTCTTGTGCTCTGGACACCAATGTTTTACAAGTCGTCAATCGTTGGGTATAGTTGTAAGATAATTTTAGTAGTTTTAAATTCATATGTTTACGTCATTCTTACTATTTGAAGAAACTTGTCGTCTGTCTTTAAATTATTTTATATTCGTTTCCATTATGTATTTAATGTTGAAAAATGAAGAAACTATGTCAGAAAATCATGATATAAGAAGCATGATGCATTATGTTTAAATAAGCGTTAGCTTTTCTACCAGGTGACCTGTTTTACAGTGTTAAAAATAAATAAATCATATAATGTTCTTACAAACAAAGCTACAGTATTCCTCTGTAACTAACTAAATTCAGCGCATAATCGACAAAGCTTGACATGGTTAGTGGCTTGATTTGATTGGGTTG
>JACEII010000049.1:2731076-2741442 GCA_014332785.1 Antheraea mylitta | reverse complement strand
TAATAAATTAGGCCTCTACAAGTTAGAATTCTATCATAAATATTTCTATTCAGACGTTGCACAAACAATTATTAACCCATACTTCAATATTATGGGATATTATTACGTTTCATTTGCACAGATAGATTTTTGCGATACAAAATTGAATCTCGACAATTTTTACGATTACAGTTCTGAATTATAAAAGTGTATAATATAGTGACGGGTTTTGATTGAAATAAATTGTTATTGTAATTACCGATTGAGAGAACCTCTCGATTGAATTTTAGATTGCGTTCTTATTTCAACCAATCGCATTTCAAATTACTCGGCGCCTTTTACATGTAGTTTGCAGTAAAAGCTTTTTTACGGACTCTTTACGCCCTCCCCCTTCACCCCTCAGACTCCTCGAGATTGCTTCGAATATCAGCGGGGTCCGTTTGTCGCATTGGGATGGCAATCGAAATAATTATCATAAAGTAATTCCCCCTCACGACCCCGGCGTATGGATTTCTGTAGACGCGGGGCTTAAGTTATAGCGGTTTCGCGATCCTAATTTAAACAATAGTTATTCGTAGCCAAATGTATAAAAATTAAAAGCTACAATAGTTGGTAGTCTTTCTATTTTTTCGTACCGCAAGAATTTCAAATTGATACTCTGCGTTTCCCGTTTACATGTCAGCGGGCGGTAATGACGCAGCTTAGTAATACTTCTAAACTAAACCAAATAATTCTAGTAAACAGTAAGTCTGCACAGGTGCTCTCGTTAACAGTTTTATCGACCGACGAAATGTAAATAAGTGATTTCCTAATCGAAAGTGCACGACATACGCAAGATCTGCTGCATAACATTCTGCTGACGTTTCTCTTATATAAAACAGAACACTTGGTCTAAAATATTTAAAGAAATGTATTGTCTGGACGATTTATAAACTGTTGTTTCGTTGTATTACTTTATACGTGCGCAAACCATGTTCGATAACACAGTGGTCACAAATGTTAATAAACCACAAAGTACTTTTTTGAAATCTTTATTTGTCACCTTAGAATTAGAAAAACTCCTTCCCTAATTATTATAACCTAATCAAAACTACACAATCTTCAAGAGAAAGGTATCCTCAATCATAAAATAACATTTTGTGTCTCGTATTTTATGTTAAACTCGATTATTGTCGAAATTAATTACTATCAGCTACTTGAAGGGCTGTGTTAACAATAAACGTAGTTATCAGATCGGTACCGTGTCAGAGGTGACAGGGCGCGTGAGCCGAGCCCGAGTGACGTCTCAGCTGGGGTCACGTTGTCGCTCTCAGACTGTCCGCGAGGTTCCCTCTGTGTTTAACCTATTCATAGTCACCCCATTCTGGCTCCACAGTACTATAGAAAAACTTATTTCTAGTTATCTAGTGTTGTTGTATGAAAGTTTGTAATGTACATAATATTTGAAACGTTAGGTAAATTTACAACGATAATTATTTTGGGGGCACTAGAATTTGCGTTAAACCGAATAATTTTCAAGAAACCAGTTCCGACTACATACACTAATTATAAGCAATTGATGTGTGTAATAAAATAATTCAAAGCAACCAGAAATAAATGAATATGTTAGTCACAGTTTTTTTTTTTCGCTACCAATCTATTACATTATTATTGCCATTATCGAGTGGGTAATAATTATTATAAGTGTCTTCAGACAAGTTTCATGTTCTGACAAGATTGTAACTCTCTTGTTAGAACTTTCTTAACAGTGTTTGTGGCATCTCAGAATTCATGTTCCGTTGTATTATTTCCCATCCACTTCACTTGTGCACAATAACAGAATTATATTGCGTAAAATGCCAACAACATTAAAAAATATAAAGTCAAATAACACAAGATTACGAATAAAATATAAAATTTACTACATCATAGATTAATATCCCGTCAAAAACTCCTAGTTAGAGTTACCACTCTAACTAGAGTTAGTCACACTGAATTTTCTTTAACACTTCAACTACCATGCCGTAATCACTTGTTTCTTTTAGGACGTCATGGTTGAATTTTTACAATTCTATGTCACTATAAGATAAACCATGGCCGGTCGCATATGACCAACATGGCAGTCATTTTTAATTTAAAACCTGCCAACGTGTAGACAACGATTGCGCCAGCTGCCAATATTATTAAAGATACGACGCATCTATCAAGGACTTCGAGTTGTTCAAAAACAACGAACTCACTCTTTGTCGGCCAATAATAATAATAAACGTTCCGCCTTCTTATTTACACAATACGAACAAAAAGAAACGTTCAGCCCGTCAGTTGATACGTGGTACCCGCGTGTCGTAATGGCGGCTGTACATCGGCACATAAAAATCATAACGCTGACGTGGATGCGTTTGCACAACACCTGTCCGAACCGGCTAGCTACGCGACGCGACATTCACACCCTTGTACCACGTTATCCCTCTATATCAGCCCTTATCGATATCCGAACGTACCATTTTCTTCCCAATTTCAAATACAGTAATTTCACTATTACACGAAAGTATTTGTATAGCGATTAATTGTTATTAACACGGTATTGAATTAGCGAAGTACGTCGCGTCGCGTCGCTCCGTTCCGGTCAAGGTAACAGGTTTCCGCTCTAGCGCAAACCGCTCTTCTCTCGTCTATGGGACATGGTGATTCATCGCCCAACGTATATGATGTTAATTAAATAAATTCGATGTATATGAGTCGAAAAACTATACTAGCAATCGTCCGTGACTTCGGTCACGTTAAATAGAATATAAAATGTCGTAAATAAAAAATATAGCCTATAAGCATTCGTGAATATTATAATTTTCCTACACCGAAATACTTTTTAGAAATGGGTCAGTAGTTAGCAATGTTATCTGTGTTGGTGTAGTAGACATTCACAAACGACCTATTGATACGGGTATAAAAAACGAACACAGTATAGAATTGAATATCCCATTGATTTATTTAAAACGATTTTAAATAACGAGGTCGTCATTTCATTCATTTCCTTATTTCAGTTGCATAGAATTTCATACTATATAAACCTGTTTGGAAAGTTCTTTTTTTATTAGAAAGGGACATTTTCAAGGAAGCCTCGTTTTAATGTCATTATCATTGGTTTTTGGATTCGGAAGATACACCAGGGAACTCCTCAAAATCGAATATAAAATGTATAGTGATTGACACATTGGTAGGTTTATAGCAGTCCTAGACTATGTAGGTATTTATCTGAGACCAAGGACTTTATTTATTGATAACAATTTTATATTATTATACTTTGTTATAATGATTGTCATAGTCAAATGTGACTGGAAACAATTACATTACAAATTAGCTGATACCTGCGACTTTGTCTTGAAAAATATGAAATTATTGAAAGCAAAAATATATCTTTCCTGCTCATGCGCACCACACCGCTCTCACTACTGTACACATTGCTCAGCGTGTTATAGTTATAAAATCATAGTTTCTTAAAATGTAATAACCCCATATTAATTTAAGTTATCGTGAATTTTTTTTAGATAAAAATCGGTTCTCTAAAAATAAAACTAATCAATGTAATCGATATTATCCAGTAGCTTTTGAGTGATGCGCGCACACTTTTGATAGAGTGAAGATTTTAATGAAACAAAAATTTAATGTCACTCAAGAATGGTTATGGTTTATGATTTATCGTTTTCTTGATGACGTTTTACTCATAAACGATATACTTTTGCTTTTGATGCGTGCACAAACAAACAGTCAAATATTTGTATTAATGATTTAAACGTTTTTGAATTACTTTTTTTTTTATTTGAAAGTGTTCTTACATCTCGTCATCTTCTTATCCTTATCACACCTTATAAGTTATATAGTAAAGTTCTCATACAATAGAAGTTTAAAACATAATTTGTGTACGGTAGTTTAGTACGTACATTATAGAAACGCGAAAATTATAAGGCACGACCTTTGCAATGATAAGCGGTAACTTTCTCTTCAAATGATACTAACTAAATTGGAACTAGATATGTAGAAATCTAGATTTATTTACCTCTATTGAGACTGAATATCCTATGTCTCGCTTATCTAATTTGAAAATATTTAAAGGAATATCACACACAAGTATTGCCTAGGAATCGGCAGAGTGCCTTAAGCGCTCGCCTTAATAGACCGGTGCAGTTGTAAAGACCTCACTTGGTCAATAGCATAGTCAGTTCGAAGAAAAAAAAAAGTGGCCTTGGAGAGATACGGTTCTATGAGAATAACGTTTTTTTTTTATCGTTTCTAGTGGCAATGGAGGAGGAATCTACAGAGCTGCCGGGCACAGACGGACTGGCGCCCAAGCAGCGGCACCAGGCGAAGCACCGCGAACTGTTCCTATCGCGGCACGTGGAGACGTTGCCCGCGACGCACATCCGCGGCAAGTGCACCGTCACGCTGCTCAACGAGACAGAGTCGTTGCTCAGCTATCTCAATAAAGATGTGAGTATGTACCGCGGTCACAAAGTATGCTGCTCAACCACTCATTCACCCATCACATTCATATACGTTCATTCGAAATCACGCCATGACCCATACCGGGGCTGATTGAAGCTGTAAAAAACTTTTCATTCTATACTTCCACTGGGAGTTCATATAAAATTGTTAAACTCTCTATATCAAAAAAATTACACTGTGAGAGATATTCGCGTTTTATCGATATTCACAAATAACATTTCAAAAAAAAATCATATTATAAAACGAAGTCCTCTGCCAAGTCTGTTTCTCTGTTCGCGATAAACTCAAAAACTAATGAACAGATTTTCATGCGATTTTCACTAGTAATTAAAGTAATTGACGAGGCAGGTTTTGGCATGTAATTTATTATAATGCGGGACAACGTCCGCCGGGTCCACTAGTAATCTATACTAATAATAATTACTACTATTATTAATTACTCATAATAGTAATCTATACTTCTATACTAATATTATAAAGAGGTAAAGTTTATGAGTTTGTGACGTTGTGGCGTTGTAGCGGGGGTAATCTCAGGAACTACTGGTCCGATTTGAATAATTCTTTCAATGTTATATAGCTCATTCATCGAGAATGGTTATAGACTATATATCATCACCGCTAAGGCCAATAGGAGCGGAGCACAGATGAAAATGTTTCAAAATCGGATGTTTTTTTCTTTTGAGAACTGCTGCTTGTTCGTGTTAGTGTATTTATTCCACGCGAACGAATTCGCGGGCAGAGGCTAATAATATAATAAAGAGGTAAAGTTTGTGACGTTTTAGGGGCTAATCTCTGGATCTACTGTATCGATTTGAAAAACTCTTTCAGTGTTACATAGCTCATTTGTCGAGGAAAGTTATAGGCTATATATCATCACGCTAAAACCAATAGGAGCGGAGCACCAATGAAGAATGTTTCAAAACCGTTTTTTTCCTCTTGACAGATTTCAAATAATTGGAAAACAGTTATCCTATTGAGTCGACACGTTTACTAGTAAATAAATAAGTAGTGTCTATACATAAGTAGTAATAATAAAAATAAATGTAAGTGAAATAAAATCTAGAATAGGGTTATAAGGTTTAGGTAATAAAGATAAATACCAAAATATAATTGAAACAGCTCTCAATTAGTCGATATTAAAACAAATAGTTTGGAAACACCAAGACCATATTTATAAGAATGATGTCTCAAGCAATGTCTGATCGTTAATAGACCAAATCGAAAGAATTTTCTAGAGAATAGAGGAACTTGTGCAATTGGTAGATACATTGATAGTAATCATATATTGTTAGTTAAAATTAGTTTATTACGGAAACGTGGAAATCTGTGGAACAAAAATTTACCAAATATACCTAAAGATAATTAAAATTAATTCGATTATAAACTATTTCTACAAATGATACATGTTAAGAGATTAAATTCTAAATTTAAGAACCGTTTTTTTCGCTACTTCGTTCGTGTGAAATAGTTAGGACTAATGCTAACCCACAGCCGAAGCTCTCAAGAGGAAAAAAAAACATTTTGGAACATTCTTTATTAGTGCTCCGCTCGTATTGGTTTTAGCGTGATGATATATAGCCTATAACCATCCTCGATAAATGAGCTATATAACAGTGAAAGAATTTTTCAACTCGGACCAGTAGTTACCGAGAATACCACCCCCTACAACGTCACAAACTCACATCGTCACAAACACACAAACTTTACCTCTTTATAATATTAATATAGATAAACAAATTGCTAACTTAACTAAACTTAAACAATAGAGCATTTATTAGAAAAATAGACCTTGAAAAATTTGAAGATGATAATATGAGAGATTAAAATATTATAATTTCAAATTTAACAATTTACACGTAACAAAAGACTTCTGAAAATTAAATTCCAGAAGTCATTGTATTATGTTTTTTAGTATCTGTGAATCGCAATATTTCATAATAAGATCGGCAGATTGGAATTTAACTGTTAACAATGAATTCGCAATATACAGTCGGTGGCTACAACCGTTTTAGAGAAAATTCAATTCCGGTGTTAAATTTAAAGATAATATTAGTATTTGAATTGACGTGAATGAAATCAATATATCTATACTAATATTGCAAAGCTGGAGGGTTTGTTTGTTTGTTTGATTGAGCGCGCTAATTTCAGGTCTAGCCCCATTTGAAAAATTCTTTTTTGTTAGATAGCTCATTTATTGAGGAGTGCTGTATCATCACGCTAATAGAAGTAGGAGCGAAGCACAAATGTAGAATGTTTCAGAATCTGTTTTTTTTTCTTCTTTAGCTTTCGCTGTGTTAAACATAGCCCAAAATGACTATTCCACTCAGACGAAGCCGCGGGCAGAGGCTAGTGATGAATATAAAAGTTAGAGTTGAAAAAGGCCAAACTATTGCAAAAATTCTATCTGTTTAGGATATCAAATATTTAAGACTAGCCTCTGGCCGCGACTTCGTTCGTGTGGAATAGATACTTTGGGTTAATGTTAACACGCAGCGGAAGCTCAGAAGAGGAAAAAAAAGCCCGATTTTTAAACATTCTTCATTGGTGCTTCGCTTCTATTAGCGTGATGTGAAGACGTCTTAGCGTGATGATATAGAGCCTATTCTCGATAAATAAGCTATGTAAGATTGAAAGACTTATCCAAATCGGACCAGTAGGTCCTGAGATTACCCCCTACAACGTCACAAACTTTACCTCTTTATAATATTAGTATAAATACAGACTAATCTGTTGGAAAAAGCTAGTATAATATTAATGAACGTCGCGTCGTGTAGTTTGAACTACATTATAATATTTTGTCGAGTAGTGTGTATTACTTTATATTTCCTGTTTCGATAAAGTAATTAATATTGTGTATTTTTCGAAGAGTAAATTTTATCAATATACCAATGTATATTTCAATGTTTTCACAAAGAACAATATACTTTATAAGGTGGTTCTACTTTTTTATTCTCATCTTTAAAAATTTGAAGTTTTAATCCCTTTGAATTTGTATCTTAATAACTCTATATCACTTTTGTGCTATTGTGTTTTAAAAATACAATGATTATTACAAAATAAAACAAAGTCCACTACCGCCTCTGTCTGTCTGTCCGTTTGCGATAAACTCAAAAATTATTCAACGAATTCTCATGCGATTTTCACCAGTAGTAGATAAAGTGATCCACGAGGAAGGTTTAGGTGTATAATTTGTCAAGGTTTTTTTATATTATCAATGTGGGTCAACATCCGCCGGTCTCGCTAGTATTAAATATAAAAGAGATAGAAAAATTGTTGCATTTTTCTTGCATAGCTTCTAAGACTCTGAACCACTATATGTATCAAAGCGGAAAAGATGGTCCTGAACTCTTAAGGTAGTTATAACGCCACATTGCATACGAAACCGCGAGGGATCGCTAGTATATACGAATATACGCTAATATATACAAATTTCTAGTTTTTTTTTAAATGTGTAACATTTATAGCCGCGGGTCAGACGACTGTAGGCGTGGCGACACGACACCAAGGCAAGCGTCGCCACGCTACATGATTTTGAATTTTTAATCGTTGTATTTCATGAATATTAATGTTGTAATGTGTTAAAAAAAACCTTGAAAAATGTAATATACATACATACATAATAATACCTAAACCTTCATGAATCACTTTATCAACTGGTGAACACTGTATGAAAATCCGTTCAGTAGTTTTTTTGTTTATCGGGAACAGACACTGTACTTTGTTAGAACTATGTTTTATACTGCGTAATGATAGTCACCTTGAAAAAAATGTAGCATTTTATTTTACAAACTAATTTCCACAATTCACATCGGCCAGACATTCTGTGACGACGCACAATTTTTTTTTACACCATTTCTCTTTTTGTTTCAGGACGCATTTTTTTATTGTTTAGTATTTGATCCTTCACAAAAGACTTTATTAGCAGATAAGGGAGAAATCAGAGTTGGAAGTAGATATCAGACTGAAGTAACTAATTTATTAAAAGAAGGTATGTAGAACTTTATCTTCCTTTTTTTTTAACAAATTTAAACAATTAATTCCAGCAATATTACATTTCTCAATTGTTGTTTTGACCTGAGTTCAATAATCTATATGAATATAAACATATCAACGTTTATAATTTTTTTTTAAATTTGGATATGGATTTAAGATATGGATACTTCGAAAGATTCCTGTGACTATTTTAATGCTCTTAAAAATGATCATTTAGTATTACATTTTTCCTTTTTCATACAATAATAACTTATACAAAACGCACCACATACGAGTTTATTGATACAGCTGGTTACTTATACATTATACAAACAAGTCTGTTTGAATACCGTGTAAAATTGGGACAGTTATTTTTTTTAATTCACACACATTTTACTGTATAAAGAAAGGGAAAATATTGGATATGTAATTTGTACAATAATTTGGTATGATGTAAATTGCCTATATACGACTGCTATTATGAAATATACATATTAGTAATGAATTAGTAAACAGACATGTAGTCCTGATTTTGAATACTGCAACCTGGGATTATTTATTTGTTTGATACGAAAATATAAAGAATATTGTATGTGCCTAAAAAGAACACAGAATTTGCCAGATAGTCCCATACTAGATATATTAGAAATAATGCAATTTAGTATATAATAAAAAAAACTATTTAAAGCTTGTACATACATATTGTATATATTGTAACCTATAAAAAGTAATTCTAATATTGTTAAATTAGTATAAATTTATTACTAAAAATAAATGTAATTCTCAACTTAGACTAAGTAGTTGGATAACTTCTATTTAAACTTTTGTTTAAATATATGAAATATATCGATTACTCTATTTATGTTTCCATACCGTAAAACTAATTCATATTGTAAATGATAATGTAAATTTGTTTATTTGTTTGTTACATTTTGAAGCCTTAACTGCTTAACCTACCATAATAATAATGAAGTTTTATGACACACCGTCAGGTGTATAGAAAAGGACATAGGGTTAGTACCTTTTCATCCAGACAAAAAAAATGTACCCTTCCCATGATATATCAAATCTATATTAACACTAGTGAGTCCACGATCAAAAGCTAATAGTATTATTAATAGAACAGATTCTGATAGTGTGTGAATATAGATAGATATAGATGCGTTTTATACAAAGTCAAATAGGGTAATGTATGTGTTTGTATGTCTGGGGTAGTTCAAATGAAGATTAACGCAGACTTCATCTATAATACCATTGCAGTTCATTGATCCTGCTAACATTTTAAACAAAAACGTGATGTACTTTATTTTTCTACGGTCTCTTAGGGATAACTAACTTCAGTAAGACCGTAGTCGTAAAGCGAACTATTAAGTTGCTACGCTTGAGAACTGACTTAGATCGCCTTGCGTGCCGAGCGTACACTTCTTTAGAAGGCCAGCAACGCACTTCTGGCTCTTCTGATGTTGTTAGTGTATATTGACGGCTGTGATCACTTATCATCAGGTGGCCCTCCTTTTCGTTTGCTCCTATAATATATTTAAAAAAGTACTGTATACAGCCAAACTGTTTGTCATACGGAACACAGCAACGTATACGTGAATGATAAGGACAATGATATACGTGTTGTTTGCGGATAGGCGAAGAGGACCCACGTAACAGTGAAGAGTTGGAGACGCTGGTATGGACGCCGGAGCACGGGCTGACGGACCGGCAGATCGATCAGTTCCTGGTGGTGTCGCGGTCGGTGGGCACGTTCGCGCGCGCCCTCGACTGTTCCTCCAGCGTGAAACAACCCTCCCTACACATGTCCGCCGCGGCCGCCAGTCGCGACATTACACTCGTAAGCTCATCTCCACTACCTTTTATGTGTTAATTCGTATAACGTTAAGATAGTATTTCTTTTCTTAATATACTTTTTCAAAAAATGAAACAAATT
>JACEII010000049.1:2594355-2731066 GCA_014332785.1 Antheraea mylitta | reverse complement strand
AAAAAAACGCTTTTATAAACCAAATAAAAAAAATTCAATTTTTTTTTTAAATTTGAATTAAGAATGATTAATAAAATTTTTAATAAATATAAATTAATAATAGTGTAAGTAAAAAAAAACAGACACCATGCACACAACGCTTTTTTAAAATTAAAATATTTTGTTTTAATTTACACTATTATTAATTTACATTTATTGAAAATGTTATTTACATTATTATTTATTTATTTATAGTGAAAATCATTTTCGAACTAGGCAGTGAACGAAAATAAACCGTCACGCTCGCGTCAGTGACGATCTACTGACGATTGGACGATCTAGTTTGTTATACCGAAATAATAAATACACATACGTTGGAGATAACAGATGTGTTTATACTATATGTTTACTGTATTATAAAACTTAATTGGTGCACGAAAACATGGGTGAAAAATGTAAAAAGAAAAATAGTCCATTGAAAACAGAAGAACTTAGAATAATACAGATTAAATAAAATGTGGGAACTTCCGATGCACGTCTGTGGAATGATCATAATACCCAGCAATTATTTTATACCAATTCGTTAGCTCTTTTGTAAAGAGAAAGTAGAATGTAGAAGGAGTACGAGAGTTTTACCGTTTTAGTAGCTATTTAATTCTTGTATAAAGAGAAAATTCCAGAATTAATTGTCAGTTTTATGCACCTCTAGCAGTGTGTTAAGTATTTTATAAAGATAAAATACTAGAACTAGTTGCTAGTTTTACTCGGCTCTAGCAGTTTGTTTGATCGCGTGTAAAGAGAAAAATCTAGAATTAGTAAACACTTGTACATGGTTCTAATGTTTAAGGAAAAAAAATGTATATTTATAAAAGAGTATTTTTCTTTTTAGTGACAAGTTCAAACCAGTGGTACTCGTGGGGACCGCAGCATTTACAATACAGATTATGCGGTTCATGCTGGCAGTATTGGAAAAAATATGGAGGACTTAAAGTGAGATTTTTACCTTTTTTTTTCTAATAAGATTGCTTTTATTAACTTGTCATTTAATAAGTAATTTCTGTTGTCAGACGGCCGGCGTGTTCGGTGAGAGTGAAGTGGAAGCTGCGAAGGGACCACGTGCTGAGGGACCGGAGGAAACGGCCCTGTCTGTTTCACACCGTCCTCACCGTTGCACAGTACTCAACTGTGCAAAAGTACGTTTGTTTTATATATCCACCCCTTGCTCATATATTTTGTATGTATCACATGAACGATTAAATACTTGCAGTATATACTTAATACGTCATGGTCACATTTGACTTATTAAAGAATAATATCAAAACAAATATTAATAAACAACAAAGAGAACCTAAGTAAAAGTTTATTCTAAGACTTTGAAAAGTATAAACATAATTGTAATAAACCTAAGTGCGATGACCGGTGCCCAAAGCTGGAAAGGAGTTTTTTAGGTAAAATATTTATGCGTCAAAATGATACACATCCATGTGTTCTCGTGAAGGACTTAAATACTTTAAATAATCTTAAATAATGTTAGTTTTAATTTATTACTTATTACTTTTAATTTTGTTATTTTTTTTTTTCTTTTTTATTATTTAATGCGTAATCTTACACTGAAATAGTTTAAAGTATATAATTCGATAATCTTAATATTTATTATCAAAATGTACGTGGGTTGAATACTAAAACAACAGAGGTATATTTAAACATATTGAATAATGATTTCGATATCATATGTCTTTCTGAAACTTGGCTCAATTCGTCTGTTTTTGATAATGAACTTTTTGACGAACGATATTTAGTATATAGACGTGATAGGGAAACTAGCAGCTTCCACCCGAAAAGAGCTGGAGGCGGTGTTCTTATAGCTGTCTCAAAGAAATTGAATTCAAGACGTTTGTATGATTATGAATCTGGGTGTGAAGATATTTGGCTTAGCATAGATGTACAAAACTCTCAACATATTGATAAAAAAATGTATATATGTTGTGTATACCTACCACCACCTCTACAAAAGAACATATTTAAACATTTTCTTGATAATATCAACAAAAATATGGAAACACCTAAACATGTCCTAATACTCGGTGATTTTAATTTACCATGCATTGAGTGGCATGAAGGAGAAGAAGCATTCATTAATATATCGATGACAAGTAACAAATCTTTTGCCGAAGGTCTCATTAACTGTATGGCTCTCAATAACTTTCTTCAATATAATAACGTTACCAACGATAGAGGGCGCATTTTAGATTTAATTTTAAGTAATTTGCCAATTGAAAATGTGGTATGGAGTAAAAGTTTATTAAGCAAATTAGACCCTTCACATCCTCCATTATTATTCAAAATTTCTAATCTAGATTTAGATTATATGAAACCTAATAATGTAGCGCGATTTCAGTACTTCAAAGCAGACTATGACAGTATTATTAAGAAGCTTAGTGATATAAACTGGGATATTGAGTTTACAGATTTTGATAATGTGGATTCCATGGTGACTACATTTTACAAGATTATCCGTAAAGTTATTTACGATTTTGTCCCTAAAAGAATTCTAAAAAATAATAATTATCCTAGTTGGTACACAAACACTTTAAAAAGAATGTTGAGGGAAAAAAATAAATATAGAATTAAAATAAAAAAATACCAAAACCCCTTAGATTCCATCAGTTACGACGTGTTAAAAGAAAGATGTGAAAAATATACTAAGGTTTGTTACAAAAATTATATTGAATTACTTGAAAAATCTCTCAAGCGTAATCCAAAATTGTTCTGGTCTTTTATTAAAAATAATCGTAAAAACTCTAGCTCGTATCCTAATCCCATGTATCTTAATAATCATGTAGCATCAAATGGATCCGAAATATGTTCATTATTTGCTCAACATTTTTCATCGGTTTATTTAAAACCTGGTTGTAGTAATACACCAAATAATATTATCACTTTCCACGATTCAAAATGTTTAAGTTCATTTACAATAAATAAAGATGAAGTTTACAAAGCTCTTAAAAACCTAGATTCCTCTAAAGGTGCTGGATCTGATGAAATTCCATCTGTATTCGCCAAAAAATGTGCTGAGCCCTTATGTTATCCATTAAGTATTATATTCAATAAATCCTTACAGTCGGGTATATTTCCAACAATTTGGAAATATTCCTTGATTGTGCCAATACCTAAGACTGGAAAAGCAAATTATATAGATAATTATAGACCAATATCAATATTACCAATCTTTAGTAAACTGTTCGAATCTCTTTTATATCCCATTATTTTCTGGCATGTCAAATCAATTATTACAGAGAATCAGCATGGATTTATGAAATCTAGATCTACGTTGACGAATCTGTTTCTCTATCATCACGGTCTGGTTAACTCTGTAGATAACCGCATCCCTGTGGATGTTATATACACAGATTTCTCCAAAGCATTCGATTCGGTGGATCATGAAATACTGTTATTAAAATTATCATCTATGGGTATTACTGGAAATTTACTGAAATGGTTTGAATCATATTTAAAAGGCCGTAAATCCATGGTGGTAGCACATGGGTTTTCATCTTCTCTATTCCCCATCTATTCAGGAGTCCCTCAGGGTTCTCACCTAGGTCCAATCCTATTTAATATATTTATAAATGATATTACATCTTGTTTTAAATACTCTGATTTCTATCTTTATGCTGATGATCTTAAAATAGCTAAATCAATGTATACGCCAGAAGATACGATTTTACTTCAAGAAGACTTGAACCGTGTAGTACAATGGTGCTATACAAATAAAATGAAACTTAATATTAATAAATGTTATTGTATAAGATTTACTAGAGATACCTCTAACTCTCAATGTGTTTATAGAATAGAAGAAAATATTTTGCATGAAGTTGATTATATAAAAGATCTAGGTATAGTATTTGATAAGAAACTGAAATTTGATAAACACATAAATAATATTATTAAAAAATCTTTTAAAATTTTAGGTTTTGTTTTGAGGAATAGTAAGGATTTTAAGAATTGCAGCACTAAAATACATCTATATAAATCATTAGTAAGACCTAATTTAGAATATTGCAGTCTAATCTGGAATCCGCACTATGATATTTATATAAAAAACATAGAACGAGTACAAAAAAGATTTTTATGGCATCTCTGTTACAATAGCAATGTCGTCAATAAGATTACAAAATATAATGACCGACTTAATCACTTCAAACTATCCTCCTTAAATAATAGAAGAGTAATATTAGAACTTATGTTTTTATTTGATATTTTTCATGACAAAATTGATTGTCCACAAATTACTAATCACTTTAAATTTAATATTCCTGTTAAGCTTCCAAGATCTAATAAATATGTCCCATTTTATATTTCTCATTCACGTACTAATTTAGGCTTTTACTCTCCAGTCAACAGAATATCTAGGTCATATAACTCATTTCATAAAACGTGCGACATTTTCTCTACTAAACGAAATCATTTTAAAACAGCGATAGAAGCATATCAGCCTATTCACAAAATATAGCTTTAATTGGTTCAGTATTTCTGTTTATTTTTCCCACTCTCTCTCTTTCTGTTAAATTGTTATATACCTAATGTTTTATAGTATGATTTAAGAGTATCAATTAATTGTTTTTTCTAATTTCTAATTTTTACTTTTTCTGTTTCAATTTCTTAGTTTTTGTATTATTATGTTAAATCTTTAAATATGTAAAATAGTTTAATATTTACTTTATGAATATTTAATTAAGTGTTGGAGCATGCCGTGGTTGTCTATAAATATGACTACATTTATAATGATTCATAATAGTAGGACTATTTTTTTATATTTACTAATGTATTGTCATGTTGACGACCCTAAAATAAATAAATAAATAAATAAATAAATAAATAACAGTGCTATCTACAGAGCAGTCTTATAGCCAAACAAAAATGAGCTGTCTCAGGAAACCTGGCAGATGTGAAACATCTTAATTGTTTTGTATAAGTTATATACATAAAATAACAGACTACGACATGAATTAGCTATGGCATAATGAAAAGCGTAACACTAGTAGAACGATTGGCCGACAAAACAGTTTGCATGTTTTGTTTATACAGATAGGGTTGCACATGTTTTGAGTATTTCGATAATAGTGCAAAGTTCGTGTTTTGCATCGCCACACCAACAATCAGGTTTATCCTCCGCGTATAGATGTTTCGCATTAAAGACGCACGAGCCTTTTCCATACAAATGTGATTATGAGAAGTGAGAGTAGCGTGGTTGTGGCGGCAGGAGTTCAAGCTGCGCGCGCACCTCGCTCGTCACGTGGCGACGGCGCACGGCGTGGGCGAGGGCGCGCGTCCCGTTATGAAGACGCGCGCCGCGTTCTACCTCCGCGCGTCGCCCTTCACGCGACTCGCGCGCCGCCTCTCCCGCGCTCTCCGCCGCCCCAGACACTACGCGCGGTCGCCCTTCTCGCCGGTCAACCTCGCGCAACTCAAACACGATTGTGAGTCTCACTCACTCATCTACACTAATGTTTAGACTAATTATTCTTTTATACATATCAAATGACGTGCCTAATTATTTATACATTTAATATAAATTTATTAGTAGTCATAAAATTGTTGTGTGTGTTAAGCTACACATACCTTCACAAAACATTTATTTTGTTATGACGTACAGTCCACTTACGTTAATTCGAAATTCGCGGGACTTTTAAAATATTACGTATTATGGAGTGTTCGAAATATCACCAGCTTCGAAATTTTGGAGAGTTCAAAATAAATAAAACATGAAGTTATAAAGTGTCGATCAATTACAATTTTTAACTACTATTCTTTAACAATAATAAAAATTTAGAGGTACATACGTGTACATATTCATAATGTGAATTAATTAACATTTCGAAAGAACTCTGTTATACTGGTTTGCTTTAAAGCACATTTGTGCTGCTCAGACTACTCAATAACTTTTTTTAAGAGAAGAAGTGCCTGAAATGCTTTTTCATCACTTTCGTACATGTACATACTTGTCTTAGGATTCGCTGCTCTGAGGTGCATGCTATCTATCTGTCTCTTTCTCTCTGCAACTTTGAATTGTCGAGCGTTAATTCCAACTAACGCGTAGTTTTGTTACTTAGCCATGATTTTTTCGTTCGAATTACCAAGTGTACCAATGTATATTGATTTATTTCGAAGTATTAAAAGATTTTGTAGGGAACTCGTGATAACTTTGAATTTTATAGAGAGGTTCGATTTATCGCAGATTTGAATTAACGAGAGTCGACTTTATATGATTTTTGTTTTTTCTTTATCTTAAATTTAATTCTTAAAATGTAATTTCCTGTAAATATTATAAACTTAATACTCGCCACCATCAAATAAAGGCAATTTGTAATCAGGCATTAGGCTTCCATGAGACAGGCATTGCCTAGTTTGGGGCCATAGTTAAGTCTATAATATTCCAGAGAATAAGGATATTTGTATTGTATTGTTGAAGTCGCCTGAATTATTCTAATAGACCAAATTGTTAAAGCAATTCTGATTACTTAAATATGCAGTTTGAGTTTCACACCGAGATATTAAATTCGATTCATCAACTAATTCGTAAATTTATATATTCACAATTATCTGCTATGAACCTTTGTCAGGCCCATTAATAATAGTATGTTGTCTCGCATCCTCTACTGACTACTACTCTATGAAAGAAAAGTATTACTCTCTGCTACAATCTCAATGAACATATTAAATGTCAATTTTTGTTATATCAAAGTCCATAAATGTGTCATATAGGTATTTATAATAATATGTAGTGTGTAAGCAATATTCTTAAGTAACAAGTAGTATATATATAAAAGTGTTGACGTGTGAATGATAGCAAGATGGTATGGTGAAGCGTTTGCGAATGCAGGTTCGGTAGCGATGGTGGGTGTGGGGGGGTTGCCGCCGGCGCTGGGTGGTGCGGCGAGTGCGGGTGCGGCGCGCGCTCGCGGGCCCGTCGCGGCGGTGGCGGCGCGGCTCGCGTCCTCGCGCGGCACACCCCTAGCGGCGGGACGCGCGCACGACTGGCTCGCCCTCACACCGAAGGACAGACTGCCCGTTCCCGATCACGTCGCCTTCCCCAAGCCGCCCAAAGCTCCCGGTATGCACTGCATCATCATCTATGTCACACTACACATAACAGACAGTTTGGAAACTCCCTATAAACGCTCGCACCGGCACACTCACAAACATGCGCATCGACACGACCCCTAAGCGGACCTCGCGGTGCTGTCCATAGAATTTCTTTCAAAACCTTTCGTCGGTGCGCGTGTTTGTGTGAGTGTGCCGTTTTCGAACGTTTGTTCGTAGTTTCCGTACTGTGTCTCATATTTATACTGTGCCTATGTATTAATAACCAGAGAGAAATCAGTGTTTTAACCTGCTGCTTAATTTTTTTTTGTTTTTCTCGACTCTATGCTATTGACCCAGCAAGTTCTTAAAAACTTCACCAGACTATTTAGGACCTGATGCTTAAAGCAATTGTAAATGTGTTCATTAATGGTTTGTATACAATAGCATCTCGAATGTAAATGAAATTCACAAAAAACTTCAACCTATTGAGCCTTCGACTTAATAAGAAGATCGAGATATGAAGTATTTGATGGCTAAAATATCGACTTTTCGAATTAAAAGTTGTTAGCTTCCTTCTAAGACTCATATTGTTGCTAGTAATCGGTAAAAGTCAAATAAGTACTAATTGAAAAACTTGTTCATTATCTTACACAGATTGTGTGACCTAGAAAGTGTAATGAATAGATTCATGTATGTACTAGGCAGTAACAATGAAATAGATGCACCGCACATTCCTTTCCGATTTTATTGCTTCGAGTTCAGGGAACTCCAAGTAAGACGTCATTATGTTTGACGGACTTCGACTTACAGTCTGATTTTTAAAATTTGAGTTATCAGGTATAAATATGTACTAAAATATCTACGCAAGCAAATAAAATTTTGTTCGAAATACAATAATGTAAATAATTCGAGATACTGAGTATTTGGAGGTTTAGTGGAGGAGAATGGAATTATTTTTCGACTTACTAATCATTTCGACTTAACAAGATTCGACTTAACAAGATTCGACTTATAGAGATTCCACTGTAATAGAAATGAATAATAGATTTAAAAAAAAATATAACTTGATTTAAAACTAGATTGGTTATATCATAGGTTAATGATGTTGTTGTCGTTGTTTATCAGAAGCTTTGTTATTAAAAATAAGGTTGCATTTACTCCGCATCGATATTTTTGCAATGAAGGGGTATATAGGTATAGGTAGTATGTGAATCGGTGGTACTGTTTGTGGTGTGCAGACGGCAGCTTGATGTACGAGCGCGTGCTGTCCCGCGCGGAGAGTGCGGCGCGACGCGCGGAGGCGGAAGGCGCGACGCCGCTCCCCGCGCACCCCGCGCTCGCCCCCTCCGGGCCCGCGCCCGCCGCCCTCGCCGCCGCGCAGCCCGCCACGCTCAAGCGACGCGCATACGACGACATCAACGGACTCGACAGTCAGTATACTACTATACCTAGCAAAATAAAATATTCCCATCACCGTGATACTTACTCTATATCAGTGTTTCCCATCGTGGACCCCACGCCCCACAAAGGGGCAATTTCATAGTTAAAGGGGGTAATATAAAAATGGTCTCGACACGACTTTAACCCTTTCGCTTTGGGTTATTTAAATGCAATGACATAGATATCGGTGACAAATTTAACGAAAAAGGCAAATAAAAAAAATGTTGTAAATAATTATCAATTATAATTTCGTTTGACGGTACCAAAATATCAACTGACTAATTAGAGTCGTGAAGTAAGTTTTTCATTATATGTTTTGAAGTTTTACTTACGATGTTCTGATAACAATTTCATAGTGACTTCTTCCCAAAACCTATGATTTAATTTCTTAAGGGAAAAAAACCATTTTTAAAGGTTAAAAGTTATGTATAGGGGCAAAAAGTTTAGAAACGTTAAAGTGGGGCATGGCCTAAAAAAGGTTGGGAAACACTGTTCTATATTTTATTCTATGCACGACTCATTTCTAATATTTTACATTAAAATCATTTATCACGTGACAACGTCTTGTAAGTTCTACCTGAGCCGAGCGTACAAGCGAGAGCGCGGAACAGCGATAGAGAGGCGCGATTGGTCTTAGTGAAGAAAGAGAGGTTTTAAATGGTTTATTAGGAAATATGGATTATAATAATCAGCTGTTAATGGTAAATAGCGAACTGTGGTGGTTAGTCGCTCTTGGTTGTTTGTGGACTAAACTAATACAAATATGTACATTGTCTTAATAATAAAATGTTAAAGTGCACGTACTGCTCAAATCATATATGATACCTAAAGAGCAGTTAAGTTATGTAACTCTGAACACTGTCCGAGTCGTTATCACCTAAAATTATCGTCCGTAAACCGTCTTTACAGACAACCATTTTTAAGTAACTCAATCATCATTTCTATTGTATGCTTAGTATCTATAAAATGTCACATTGGCTATAAAAACGTTTAATTAGTAACAGTTCTTGATTTGTAGAGTATATAGACAGTATTTTGAAAATATATTCTTTTTATTTGTATACAATTGTAATGAACTATATGTTTTATTCGCAAACCAAACTGGAAATAGGTGCAACAGCTGGTAAGTTTCCTACTAGTTTTAACACATAAAATAACAATAACAAAACAAACACTAACAGACAACAAAGAGAACGTTATTTAAAATTTGTTTTGAGAATTTCAAAAGTATGCATATTAATTTAAATAAACCTAGTTTGATAGCAGCCAAATAGCGGCCCGGAGTTAACAACTTTCGATAATAGAACGAACAGTAAACCTTTTTGTTTGTTCAAACTTCGAAGAATTTTCCTTTGTTAGTTGTTTGGCTTCACTTTAATTTTACCCGATGGTTATTGACACTGTATAGATGTATAGAGAATTAAGTATAATTTTTATATGTTTCTAGAAATATTACTCACCTTTTTTTTATTGATTTAGAACGAGAATCGAGTGCAGAGTGTCCTCAATAGATATTGCTATTGTCTAAACATTCACCTGGTATAATGTGTGAGAGAGTGTGGAGAATGATGTGCTGATGAGGTGTGCGTGTGATGTGTAGGAGCGGGCAGCGAGGCAGCCGCACCGCCCGCCAAGCGGCCCAACAAGCACCCCGCGCCCATGCAGCGGCCCTCGCGCGAGCAATACGCCGCCATGTGTGCGCGCGCGCAGGCCACCGGACAGCCCCTGCCGGCACACGTCTTCACGCACGTCAGTACACTACCCCCTACACTACTACACCACAACAACCATTATATACTACACTAGCCCCTGCCCGCGACTTCTTCCGCAAACAAATAATTACTTTGGGCTAACGCTAACACGCAGCGGAAGCTCACGGAAGGAAAAAACGATCCCGATTTTGAAATGTTCTTCATTGGTGCTCCGCTCCTATTAGTCTTAGCGTGCTTATGACCTTCCCCGAAAAATGAGCTATATAACACTGAAATAGTTTTTGAGATCGGACCAATAGTTTATTGAGATTTCCCCCTACAACATCACAGACTTTACTTTTTTTTATTATCAGTATAGAATATATACACTATACCATAAATTGACATCACGTTGCTGTCCCCCATAAACACGTTTTATCTGACAATTGAACGGAGAAAATAATAATTACTGCTAAATTGCAATAAAACTATTGTCAATCTTTAATGATACTCAATCTCATTTATAAATTAATAGATGAGTGTAATTAATTTTAAAAATAAATTGTTCCTTGTTAATTTGAAATAGTCCCAAACACCTCTTGTGTGCATGTGATCCACTGAAGACTACACGAAATCGGATTCTGGGAAATTGTGTGTTGCTCCCAGATGAGTCCCACAAGTCCTGCAGTTTTTAAATGCTGTAGGACTAGGCAAGAAGCTTTAGCATCTGGGTGGTCGCAATGGAACATTACTGGTCGTGGTGATACAGGACTATGGTCTGCATAGTCCCGCTTTAGAATAATAATAATAATAATAATGTAACATCCATTTACGATTTTAAAGCTGATAGGTTAGGATTTTACAAACTTCTGTAAGCGAATTGACATCGAGTGGTACACAACGTATGTTGCACAACAAATTCTGTTTATTGAAATAGATAATTGTTATAAAGATTGTAATTATAATTGATTTTTCGTGTCGATACAGGTGAATGGTAAACCAACAAACATTAGCGGTCGTGGCGGACGCCGGCACGTTATCTCGTGGATGGACGCGCCCGACGAGCTGTACTTCAGAGCGACAGACAGCGCCAAGTGAGTAGTGACGCATCACTGCCGGCGACAACATGAATATATCGTTCATAAACATCGATATCGAAACACCTAATAGCGACAGTACATCGTTCTTCAGAACGATGTTTCAATGTATGCAGCACTATTTATTGTATTGGCTACTCATTTGCTCTATCAGTCACACATAAGAATGTAAATGATACTTTGATGTTTATGAAAGAATCATCAATGTTTTAAAATCTATGTCGAAACCCTCAGAACAGTCAAAGGTATATATATATTATACTAGCTGTTGCCCGCGGCTCCGCACGCGTTTTTTTTAAATATATTAAATAAATGTAAAATTTTGATCACATATCTAGTGTAAATTACAATAATACTCTTTCAAAAATATTTGTAAGTATCACACGCACATCATCTACTGTAACAGGTAACATGTACTTGTACATTATATATGTGAATACGAATAGTGAATCGAATGGGAAGAGAATCATCAGCCACATAACTGGAACTTTAAACTGCTATATATGACCCTTAGTGCCCACTTACACTATATAAGAAAGTAATGAAAATATTAAGCTATACATTTTCGAACTATATGTGTTAAATCTTTTATTATATAGATATAATATGTCCATAGTGTCGATATAATTAAGTTATTATCATACCTTGCTATAATTTAAATCACATATAAACATATGACTTTCAATTACAACAGCGATACCCTTGGTGTTACAGTTGTTCATAGGCGACGTTAACCACTTACCATCAGGTGGGCCGTCAGCCTGTTTGCTGCCTTTTGGTATAAAAAAATCTTGGAGTCCAGTACAGCTCGTGTATGTTTACAGTGAACAACATATTTTTGATTAATTTCACATGGACGAAGGCACGGATAACAGCTTATCACTACATAGTGTAAGAAAAAGTCCTGTTCCACGTCTGTCTATATGTCTGTTCGCGATAAGATCAAAAACTACAGAACGCATCTTCATGCCGTTTTCACCAATATATAAAATGATTATTGGGCAAGGTATAGGTATAGTTTGTCTTATTATCAGGGCGGGCAACGTCTGCTGAACCCGCTAGCTTAAAATAAAACAGCTAATTAGTTACTTATTTGTCCATAAAATCCCCGTTCAAATATTACTTGTAGTCCGGTGAAGCTATTAAGACCTTGTTAGATCAATAGCGTAGTCATTTGTAAGAAAAAAAAAACCGTTCAAATAGGTCCAGCCGTTTCGGAGATTACCCGTAACAAATAAAAAAAAAAACAGACATATCCACAGAATTAAAAAAAATGTTGATATTTGTAGCATCACGGATATTTTTAATATAAAATACATTCACTTTACTTTTATTATACGTAATATCACAAATCAAAAATTGGGTACAAAACTAACGTAGAATAAAGTTTTTGAGGAGTTTTTGGCGGGATTTTAGTCTGTCATGTAGTGGATTTTATATTTTATTCATAATCTTGTCTTACTTATCTGTATATTGTGTTAAATTGGTAGAGTTTTATGTAATATGGTTCGTTTATTGTGCATAAATGAAATGAAAGATAAATAATACCGCGAAGCATGAATTCTGTTGTCTTGGAAATTAAGAAGATAAAAATTTACGAAATATTACATAGAGGATTTGGCGCTTATACCTTTACATTATCTTGTATAGAAAAAAACTACTTATATTAACTACTTCAGAATTGGCAGTATGGATTAATTCCTTTGACTATCTTATTGGATGAATATTATTACTACTAAACTTTTTGAATAGCGACACAAAATAAACTTTAGAAATGTTTGCGATATAAACGTACCACGTATAATTAAAAATTGGAAACAAAAATAACGTAGAATTAACTGTTTTAATAGGAACACAAAATGAACCATGAAAATATTTGCGAGAGATTGTTATCGCGTTACCATGGCAACGCATATAGTACTGACATTAACACGCATCGAAAGCTTCCAAAATAGCCCGATTTTGAGACATTCTTCATTAGTGCTCAGCTCCTATTGGTTTAAACGTTATGATATGATGATCAACCAAACAAACAAACAAACTCTTTAGCTTTATATATTAGTATAGATTATGTATGTCTTTGAATTTTATTGTTTGAAGTAAAAATTGGTTATTTTTTTTAAATGTATCTTTTGATCATATTTATCTTTTTCCTTTTTTTTTCTAAAACATCGACATAATATCGATATATCGTTATTGAAAATGTTTTCATATATATGTATATACGAGGCAAACAAACAGTTAGGTCACCTGATGTTAAGTGATCATCACCGTCCTTAGACACCAGCAACACCAGAGGAGTCATAAGTGTGTTGCCAGCTTGTGTTGGTGGGGAATGGGGGGTGGTGGGCAACGATACAAACACTGTTATTATCACGTTGGTTGAACTCGTCGAGCTGAAACCGATAGCTTCAGCGTGGCTCTAACACCTCGATGTTAGACCATTGTTGTTATTTACGATGATGTGGTGTCGTTGCAGGGCCGCGCGACGGACGCTCAGCTGCGGGGAGCTGCGGCGCGGGGCGCGGGCTCCGTGGCGCAGTATGTGTGCGGGTGTCGCGCCGCCCGTACACGGGAAGGGGGTCGGTGCGGGCGCGGCGCCGCCGCTGCAGCTCGTCATCCTCGACTGACAGGAGGCGCCGCGAGCCCCGCCCCCGCCGCACCCCTACACCATGGAGGCGCTGCTCGGCTGAGCGGTGCCGCCCTCTGTACAGTCGCCGTGTAAATACCCAGAGCGCGCGCACGCAACCCCCCGCCGACGCGCGACCCCTACGACCCCCCGGACCCCACGACCCCCGGACCCCCCGGCGCCGCCTCGCAGGCACACGCACACGCGCGCCCGGTACCGAAGATCGTATTTTTACGTAAATGAGTCGCCGAGAGTGGATTCTGTAGATAATATTTTTAAACTATATTGTTCTTATGTGGTTTGATCTGGCGCCGAGCAAAATAATGTATTTGATACATAAAGCGATATGTAAGTCTATTTCATTCGGAGATTCATTGTAGGATAATTTACAATTTTTTTCATAAATAAAGCACAAATCGAAAAAGTGTTTGGTTTTCTTTCTATACTCGAATGAGTTAATTTGTTATTATAGCGTTAAGGGAAATAATGATGTGAAAATTTTATCAAAAAGAGTGGTTTTTAATTGGTGTTGCCGAAATACAGGCTTAAACGAATATTCCATGATGTAACTGTCTGCCCTTCATGCCATAAGTGACAACATTGTAAATAGACATCATATCATCGAAAATCAATGTCATTGTTTATAAAATAAAAATATGAATACAATAAATTTGTTTTTAACCTCGACTAAAACTAATACTTATTTTTGGATTTCTTATATATAGGGTGTAATCTGACATCAAGTGAAATTACCTTAAATATTTTTCAATGCAATCAACTGTTTCCAAGTTATAAATATTACAATATCTTCGCCACAAAAAGCTATTGGTGGTAGAAATTAAGCTAATAAAAATCTTATTCTCGAATTTGCAATATTTATTGTCATCATTGACGTCAACGCTTGTAATCCTACAACTTCACAAAAATACATTATTAGTTATATTTATAACTAGCTGTACCCGCAGCTCCGCACGCGTTTATTTTTAAATTGTATTAAAGAATTATAAAATTGTGAGACTATGTACGATTACAGAAATGCTCTTTAAAAATATGTAATGTGTACATTAGATATATAAATACTAACAGTGTACCAAATGAGGTTTGTCATCAGCATATTTGGAACCTTAACCCACCATGCAATTACCTCAGTGCTCACTTACACTGTATAAGAAACTAATGAAACAATTACTTAAAATATTATTATAAAGATTTACTTTTACATTACGTTTAATATACATTTCTATTGTAATTAAGATTTTGTGACTATAAATAAATAAACGCTTGTCTGTTCCACAAGAAACTGTATTATGGAACTCTATGTAAGATCTTATTAGGAAGATTCGTTTATCTTCGAAGTTACTAATAATTTAAAATGTCAAATTGTAAACAATAGGCTGATATTTATTTCTCTAATTAAAAATAAAGAATAAGTTGAAATCTTGCTAAAATTCAAAACAAAGTCGCGGGTAAAAGGCCAGCTTATCTGCTAATGAAAGTCTCTTGAAGATCGGTCTAATCGTTTTGGAGATAGTACTGCAGGTGCAGTCACAGTTAATAGCTAGTCTAAATGAAAATAGACTAAATTACCTTTTATGATGTCCGTTATCTGTTAGTGAAAGTTCCGTGAAAATTGGTCCAGCCGTTTCGAAGATAGCATTACGGACAAAGTCGTGGTTAACACCTAGTATAATTTAGAGTAGCATATGTCACCCGCTGTAATTTTATCTATCTGCCAGTGAAATTCCTGTCAAAATTACTCCAACCGTTTCGGAGATTACCCGGAGCAAACAGGCAGACCGACAAAAAATTTAAAAATTGCATTTTTGTTATCGGAAACTTGTATACTTTCATACCCAATCAGACATTTTTTATATTATGATATTACAGACACTTTATTATTATTATATAGATTTATTGAAGTATAACTTATTTCCGTTACGGCAATATGGCGTCACGTTTCTGTACCATCCGAATTTTTTAATATTATTGTCAATAAATAGTTTATAAGCAAATCAATCAAAAAATTTAGAAAAATAAGAATAAAAAAATCATGCTATAACATTTTAAATATGTAAATATGGCCGCGTGACCGTGCTGCCATTGGTTTCAATGTAAGTAACAAATTAAATCAATGCTTCATTATCGGTAGTGCCATATATCTGCCAATTCGGAACTTAAATTACAAGTTTTACTTTAATCGCGTGTGACGGTTACACACAAATTTTTTTCTTTAATCCTAAACATCCTAACTCCAGTTAGAGTTTTGTTGGACGCTGTAAATTTCTCATCAAACTTATATGATGCAGCAAATAGTCACATAACAGTTGAATGATTACTAAAATCTATATTTACATATTACCTACTTTGAACGGACCTCAATACAGAGGCCTATTAAACCTACTACGCTGAGGATTTTGTGGAACTCATCATCACAAGTCTAACTGCAAAGCTATAGACTTTTTTTTTTTTTTTTCTCGAACTGACTACGCTATTGACCTAGCAAGGTCTTTACAGCTTCACCGGACTACTAAACATTTCTTTACTATAGACTTATTTCCGAAGGAATGTATGGGCATAATCATCACGGCAGCCCACGACGTATTTGCAATTTTAAACTACGAATGATTTTCTATATTTTCCGCACAAGAACTTCTCTGGTTCATATTTTCTTACAATGTTATCCTTCTCCGTAAGGCGATCATATTACTAATTTGAATTGATAAATATAACCAATTCAGAAAAATCGGTACAACACACGCCTGAGTATGAATCTGCGGCAATCGAATTGGCTCTCCACCGGTCAACCACTCGAGCATCACGACTTTTTACTCGTCGTGCGAAGGTTTATTGCTAACCACAACTTTGTCATCAGAACATAGCGTCGTAAACATGGTGAACTTTATAGCATACCAAGCAAAATTATCGAGATATTATAAAATACTGGTTCCAGTCCGCTGAAAATGGCAAAGGGTTAATTGAATCCAAAAAATAAGTTTTTTTTCAACTAGCAATAATAACCTCGAATAAGCCACATAATGGTAACGCATCTGCGCAGTTTTTAAAAAAGTAGCCTATAACATCTTCGTCTTGATGTAATTAAATTTATAGAAAACTAGCCGTACCCGCAGCTCCGCACGCGTTTTTTTTATTGTATAAAGAACTATACAGTTTTGATACAATGATTTTTTTTTTCGAAGTGAAATCGCTGTTGACCTGGATTAGTCTTCACAGCTTCACCGATCTATTGAGGCGAGCGCTAAAGGCACTCAGCCGATTTGGGATGTTTGGGTGACTAACTCAAGGGTGCACGGCACACCTCGGCTTGGGCTATCGCCTGTTTTATACCAAAAACGCAACCTATCTGAAATAAGATAAGCTATCTAGATATACGTATATAAGTTATTGACACATGCATGTGTACCAAACATGCGTGCCTCAACAACTCCTATGTGTATTTTGTGTTGGAAAAATTCCTCAAAACTATATAAGATAGGTTAGTATGAGGAAAAGTAAGGGTAGAACTCTTTATCGTTTATTTCTCTGAAAAAGAAAAACAGCGTGTAAGCGTGTAGGCGTGCACGTGTATATAGGTGATGTGTGTGATGTTGTAGCAGTGATGTAAGGTTTTGTTTCATTGTATCGCGTGAGCAACGTACTCAAGGGCTCCATGCCGAGGGAACGGACCTAGGCTTGAGCCGCTGCCGAGGGGAGCCTAATCTGGTGTGCGGGAGCGAAATTTACCCCCAGACCACGGCGGCGTAATCTGTGGTTACGCGGGCGTGGACGTGAACACGCTCTGTTTGGAGAAACAGGCTGGTACTGATCGTTCGCTGACGTGATTGAATCGGGAGGGTCGGTAAAAATGTGTCGCGGTCATCTTCTATACTGCGCAGCGTTGGGTACGGGTTCATAGTTCGCGGCGGATACCACTAACGGGCTGGGATGATTCGCGGCTTTTTCGAAATAACTACGTGTGAGTGATTTTATATACGCCCAGACAGAAGGCATCTCCAGGTCCCTGTGGAGATCCTTATTCCGGACGTGCCATGGGGAACGGTGATTTTACGTAGCGCTCGGTTCTGGTGAACCTGCAACTTATGAATACGATTTTGCGCGTGTGCAAAGACCGGACAATTGTAAGTCATAATCGGACGGAGACTATTATGTACAATTATAGAAATGCTCTTTAAAACAATGCAAGTATGACACGCACAGCACTTACAGTAACATGTGATGTTATACATTAGATATATAAATACTAACAGCGTACCTAATTAGGTTTATTACCATCAGCAAAATATTTGGAATTTTAACCCACCATATAACTAACTACCTTAGTGCACACTTACACTGTGAAGGAACTAATGAAACTATAACTTAAAATATTATCATAAAGATTACTTTACTTTACATTTAAATGAGACTGGTGATTTGAAAGTAGAAAAATCGATCCTTCTATCGCAGTGGCCGTTATATTTTTCTGGAAATGGGCAACACAGAATCATGTGAGGTAACCGCAGGGCACATATTGACGAATTGGTTAGTTCTTCTTCTTTTTCTTGTTTTGGCTCCGCAGAAGCACTTGCCAGTGTCAATGTTTTCTTTCAATGGATAGTACAATAATATTACAAGCCTCGAGTGATTATTTCAATATTCTAACAAGATGGTGGATCCCTTGTTAGAACCTTCCTGGGAGTTTTTGTGGCATCTCAGAATTTCATGCTTCATGGTATTACTTTCCATTCACTTCACTTATGCACTATAAACTAACTATATTACGTAAAACACCATCAAATTTACAAAATATAGGGACAAATAACACAAGATTATGAATAAAATATAAAATCCACTGCATGACAGACTAAGATCCCTCCAAAAACTCGAATTGGTTAGTTAAAACCACTAGTCAATTTGCTTATTTTTTAAGCTATCAAAATGCAATTATCCTATATAATTTGTATGGCAACAGTAACTTGTGAAGTAATTTGTTTGCTAACTCGATTAACCTTTTCTTTGCAAAGTAACTATTTTTTTTATTTTTACATGCAAACATATGATTCCTCGCACCCTTTAGTTCGATTTATCTTCTCGTGGACGTCTATTTAGTTACTACAAATGCAAAATGAGTTTTGATAGCAACTGTCTACCAAAACTGCTACGTCACGGGCCGCATCACAAATGCCGGTCGGGCAATTAACCGATCACTGCGCGTATAGATTCTAGTCATAACTCGTGACTTTTTATAACAGTTAATCGAGTCGAATTATCTCTAATATATAACTTAAACTTATAATTCTTTATAGGAATTGTACCTTTGTCGTCTTTTTGGACATCCATTACACCAAGATTTATAAAGATTTGGGGCACGCTAATTTTCAAAGTCCATAATTTTTAGTATTTCAAAAGTGCACAATGTGCACCTTGTTATTTTGGGTACTTGTGGCATATAATGGCAAGATATTGTTGTAAATTTTTCAGAACGAAAATCACGAGTTGTTCTTTATTGTTAGGGTGACTTCCATACCTTGAAAACTATTAATATATTCAATTTACTCTTTAAACTATGATTTTAATCTAAAAAGTGCATTTATGTATTTCCGCTGCTGATCATTAAAGAAATCGAGTAGTGTTTAATTTTTTGTAAGATTACATTAATATTTTTAGTGCATTACGTCCGACCTCTACTGCTGACTACTTACTATGTGAGGCAGTATCCTGTTCAGGAAAGATAGATTACATTTTGTATTTAGATAACTGTGGCCTATCCTACTTTTCATTTTTTTATTAAGATTTGGTCCTTAAAAATTCATTAGAACGCATTTAATTTAAACGCATTATTAATGTTATCTATACTAATATTATGAAGAGGTAAAGTTTGTGAGTTTGTGGAGGGAAATCTCAGGAACTACTTGTTCGATTTGAAAAACTCTTTCTGTGTTATATAGCTATATATCATCACACTAAGACCAATAGGATTTTTTTTTCCTGAACTGACTACGCTATTGACCTAGCAAGGTCTTAACAGCTTCACCGGACTACTAAGGCGAGCGCTTAAGGCACTCAGCCGATAACCAGTAGGAGCGGAGCACCATTGACGAATATTTCTACATCGGGGTGTTTTTCCTCTTGAGAGCTTCCGTTACGTGTTAGTGTTAGCCCAAAGTAACTATCCCACGCAAACGAAATCGCGTGCAGAGGCTAGTGGTAGATAAACTCGGTAGCTTTCGGTTAAAAACAAAAACTATCAGATATGTCACTTATGTTTAAGATTTTTTTTTGTCATAGGAAGCAAACGAACAGACGGGTCACCTGATGTTACATGATCACCGTCGCCCATAGACAGTAGCAACACCAGAGGAGTCGCAAGTGCGTTGCCAGCCTGTGTTTGAGGGAAGGGGCCAGGGAGAGGGGAGGAGTGAGCAGGGGCAGGCCTGCGGCCCTCCCACTGAAACGCAACAATGCAATCACTGTTACTTCACGTCGGTTTTCTGTGTGTACTAACCAGGAAGAACCGACCCATTCATGCTGACACAAGTAATAGCTTTAATGGCTTTACCACCTACAAGCATATCGCAAGATATTGCATAAGTAGTGTATGAGGAGGATTTTTATCTCAAAGAACAAATCTTCAAAAGAAACAATAAGAGCTAGATATTCGAGCCATTTTCCTTGACAATTTTTTAGTTTATTTTCATGATTTTTCCTGTGGCCATTTCTTCATGGGCGACTTTATATTCAGTGAGGTCAGAAACTTTTGCGAAAACTGTACGCCCTAATGTGAGTGTTTGTATAGATATTGATGTGATTGTGCTCTACACAATTGCAAATGACCTTCATGTGGATACTGTCAATCAGCAGAGTTGAATGGTGAAGGCAGAACGACGGGAAATATAAAATAGCTGAAATAATGAATGAAAAATAAAAGTTTAATTTTATCAATCATATTGTGATCATTTATTCTTAAATTTGTTTTTAAGGAAAATCTGTAATGTATTTAAATGAAAATTTAAATATTAAAAATTTTAGGGGTGTCGATTAACATCTGAAGACTTCAGACACCCAAGCCAACCTCACCTGCACGTGGTGAACCCTGCTGATCAACGAACGAGACAATGGCGATAGCGGCGGGGTGGTAGGGTTTTACAGCCCGACTGGGTCGCAACCACCATGTATATGGCGAAAAAGCCCGTCATAGTGACTCGCTTCTGCGCGTCGCGTTTCGGGATCAGCCTGTGCATATCCAGTACCGGGCTACTTTCGTCATTATGGCCGGCATGACAGCGGCGACTGGCGATGGATAATCTGTCTCTCGGTGGTTGCCGATGTTTTTGGATTGTACTATGCTTCACATCAGGCATAGTGCAGTCACTTTGTCGCGCTTCAATAAAAAAAATATATTTTAATAAATAAAATTTATAGTGAAATAAAAAAATATTTTGGAAAAAGTTATATTTATTCGAGTACATAACTACATCTTAATATAAATGGATAATAACTATTTTCCGCATGATAAATATGATTCTAAGTGGATTTTTAAGACACCAACCAACTTCCTAGTCACTTTTCATTCGAAAGCATTGTCTTGCTATCAAATACTTCGTAGTTTGATATATGTTTGCATATTATATAAAATATTTTAGACTTCAATAACAGATTTCTAACAATGTTGTTGTTGTTAGGAGGAACATGCATTTTTCATCCAAACATACTTATCAAAAATAAGACATTTCCGTAGAAGTCTATCAAAATACCCTTCACAAGGACTGATACGTTCAAAATTCAAAATATGATATTTGTATAGAAACAAATACACATTACCTTTAAATGGCACAAAGATGTATAAATGTTATAAGAACCTTAGCTTTGTAGACGTCCTTATTCTTTCTGATTGCTGGCATAACACTCTGTATTATATAACTCAGAATCCTGAGCAATACAACTCTGAATAAACTAAAAGCGTATTTGCAGCGGTGAAAAAGTAATTGAAATTTTTTTTTATTGTTAATGACATTCAAGGATTTTTATGGCACTATGAAATGCGTGCTTTCTAGTTTTATTATAGCCATAGTTGTGCATAATAACCAGACCAGATCAAAATCCCTTCAATAATAGAATATAGGATTATTTCAAGTAACTATAAAATATTCATAGGAATACAGATAAAATCCACCAAAAGACAATCAAGATACCACCAAAAACTCCTACTGTTTTGTCCCAGAACATTTTAAATCAGAAGCGATTCCTCATACTCTATACAAGATTTTTTTAATAATGTTTATTGTTTCTATAGAATCATATTTTCAACTAGTTTAACACAAAACGGATTTAAGAACAATATAAAATACTACTTTATGAGTTACAAGTGAATACAACTCATGTTTTCTTAGATGAGTTGTAGATACTCGTCGAATATATTTCATAGGCTTATGACAAAAAAATACAATTTCCTCCAAGTGACAGCAACACCGTAATAGTTTCCTAAATGTACTCAAAAGAGAAATTGAGCAGAGAATGCATTAAATCTACACGTTTTAAACTAAGTCAACTTTGTTGGCGGACAACGCGTTCGCTATAGTAGGCCTTGGATTACAAAACTATTTTATACAATCCATTAATATAATATTACATCAGAATTCAGTCCCATACCGTCGTTAATCTGTTCTTATAATACATGACCCCGTAGTTATAAAATTGCAGATAAATCTAGGTGTAAGTTTTAATCTCATGGAGCTAATGCAGCCCGAAGCTCGCGTTCTTCCATCCCTCTCTCGTTCCGCGAACTCTCTTACAGTAACCATGTAGTAAACATCATAAAATACTCATTATAAAAAATACTGTACAATTACAATAATCATTTTCGAAGGTAATAAAATCTTACTAATATATATCGTAAGCGGTTAATGCTCTGATAAAATTCTACTCCCGTTCCTCTCGCCTTTCAATAATACATCATTCACAAGTTATATACAATGTTCCTTTTTTTATACACGTTACATAAACACACATCCAAATTTGATCCCAAAACTGTGTAGTCTTTACCTCGTTTTATTTTCTAAATTAAATAATGAGATCGAACATAAACATGGAATTTTGTGAACGAACAAGGAATTATATCGTTTATTTTTTTTTTAAATACAATAATAATATTGAATGTACAATAAGTATAAATCTTGTACAAATAACATGAATACAGCAGAGTACCTAATTTTAATATGTCATCTTTTCGTTATAATTTTGGACGAACCTTGTATTATATTGTAATACTTTCCATTCATAAATATTATCATAATATCTTCATTCGTTTAAAGGCACTGATTGTTAACAATTGATAACTGTATTTGTTTATTAAGATCATCTTAGTATCTTAACCTAAAATATAGCCAATATTAAAATATTTAACTCGCAGTACAAATATTTCGTAAGAAAATACACACGTGACTCTGCATACATACATTTATATTAAAATATATTTCAATGTAATATACAAGTTTGTAAATATATATTCCGAGACAAATGCGACGTCCGTCCGGAGACATGATTTATACAAAAATATTTTCATGCAAAACATTATTTTCTTATAGATATAAAGAGTACCGCGTGACCGCGATCGCGAACGCCGGGTTAGGTGGGATGTAGTTTTTGGATAACACGCGCCAATCAACTAGTGTGGCAATGGAATGTTGACAGGAAATATAGCATCATGCCACTGGTTTTATTAATGTTCCATCTTTTCGCAACGAATAACGCAAACGTAACACGTTCAAACCCTCAGTCACTTTATATACACTTTGTCGTGGTAAAGCTCAGCCGTGCGTCACTCTCGGACGCGGACTGATCAGATTCAATCGAAACATTTGTAAACCGCTGCTCGTCCGAGTATTCTACGTCAGACTCGCGCCAGCGGCTTGCCACTCTCAGTGCTTCGACAAGTTCAGCGGCAAATCTGAAAAACAAAAAACACATTCATTTATCAATGATATTGTAATACATTAGGGTGCTTCGTTTCAGGGAAATATTTTTTTTCTTGCTCCATTGACGAAATATTGCTCAAAACATATAAACAATATCACACCAAAGATGAGGTCCTAATTTTAATTTGTAATACTCGCTACTAATTTGAAATTTTCCCATATAATTAATACCTTTTTTTTTACTTTAAGGATAAAATTTTATAATTTTTTTTTGTAGCGAATTTCATTTTAATTAAGTAAAAATCTCGATAAAACATTGCTTTATAGTTTTTCTTATGGTTAATTGAATTTATCGCGTAGTTTATAAGTTTTACGGTTTTGACTTAAAGAACTTTATTATAGAAAATTTAATTTTTCTACAAAAAGGTTTTATAGAATTTTGCACTGAAGTTGATAGATTTGAAGAAAAATCCATAATTTTTGAGCAAAACTCAATTTCAGAACTATTTATTGGCGACGAAGTACGTAGAATGAATAAGCTAGTAACAAATTAAATAAAAGCTTCATTTTCTGTAGTGCCATCTATCTGATAGAACTAGATAGATTCGGAACTTAAATAACACAGGAAATATTATTAGTAACTCCTGTTTGTAATAAGGTATGGAAAAGTACGAACAGATTACTATGATAAGCAACGAATTAAATTAATTATGACTTATAGAAGTTTTGGTAATGTTTAATTACTATCCAACCGGACGGTACAGAAACGTGACGCCATATTCAGGTAACAAATTTCCGTTGCATTGTCGTCCAGCTACCTCTTAGTCGCGCCTAACGAAGTTTTACTTCAAAAAAAAATCGACGTGTTGTTGTAATTATGTAGAAAAAAAATCAAATTCATATAACGAGTATTAAAAATTAAAATAAGGAGCTTATTTTTGATGGGATTGTTTTTTATATGTTTTATTTTGTCACCGGATCCAGAAAAAAAATATTCCCCTAAAACGAACCACTCTAATATACATATAACAGTATGATGATACGAATAGAGCGCAGCGGACGCATCTGAAAAGAGTAAGCTCACCCGAAGTAGGTTCATCCTTAGGTATGTGATCGGTGAGGAGCGGCAGCGCGAGCGGCGCCCACGGGCTCGGCGGCATCGCGTAGTGCATCCAGAGCGGCGTCGGCGCGCGGTACAGGTGCGGCGGCACGTACCCGTACCCGTACACGTACGGCAGCTCGCGCGGCCACTCCTCGCGAGCACCCCCGCGGTACCCACCGCCGGCGACAGGAGCGGGCCCCGCCCACTGCCGCGCGTACGGCGACCGGTACCGCGCCAGCTCGTGCGGCGGCGTCGGCGAGTCACGCGCCGGCCCCTGTCCCGGCGACCCCACCAGCGTCGAGTACCGGTACCTGTACCCATCCGGGCTCGGGCTCAGGTCCGGCGAGTTTACACTCGACGGCGACTCCGTCTTCGACGACGTCGGCTGCGAGTGTGGCGATCGCTTCGCTTCAGGTGAACGCCGAGTCGGACTCTCGTCGGGCATGCTCAGCAAAGAATGTATACTGTAGCTGCTCACGTTCTTCGATACGACCGTGTCCTTTCGCTGGGCTGTACCGTTATGGGACCGGGTCGGTGTCTCTGTGGCCGGTTTAGGACCGGTGTGACTCGGGCCCGGCGACGGCGGGTACGAAGCCGTACTGAGTGCGGGGACCGTCTTAGCTCGTCGCTTGGTACCCTGATCTTCGAGAGTGACGCGCTCGAGTTCCCTCAGTATACGTTTCCGCGGAGATACGATCATGTGTTCCTGCCGACAGCTCGCAAGCTTCGCGTTGACGGGGACCGGCAGCACCGGGAGCCGCTCGTGAAGTTTCGTTATCGTTTTCGTCAGCTCTTTCCTTCTGAGCGCCGATCTAGTTTTTTTATAAACTTTTAGCTTTCGATACTGATAAGGTTTCTTCAATTTCATATGATAATACTTCTCTCGGTCGCAGTCCGTCCATCGATCGCCGCCGTCCGAATTCGTTTTCGTTTTTGGGGCGGCACCGTCAACGACGTCCTCGTCTCGCCTCTCCGGTGAACCGACGTCTCCGTTTCTTTTTTTCTCACAAACCCCATTAGCAAGATGCCGCTTGCCAGCGCCGCCATTAAGGAATCCATCCGGCATTGTCATATCATAGGGCCTCCTACGTTTGCGTTTAGCGAGAGTGTCAATGAGAGCGGTGTGCAGTGTGCTCGGCCTACAGTAGTACATGGCTAACTCTTTGGATACGTTGCGGCGCGGTGCGGCCTGCTTCCAGCAGTGGTCTCGCTGCCAGGGCGAGGACTGCACGGAGCTATTGTCGTCTGAGACGCTAAGTGCGGCGGAGGGTTGTGCAGTGGGGGGCGTGGCCGGTGCGGCGGCGGGTGGCCAAAATGTCTTACGCGGCACGGAGACCCAGCCTGCGCGCTCGCCTTCCCTTGCACACCCGCGCACCAACTCCAAGATAAATTTTCCATCTGGAAAAATATATACCTCTTAAAGTCACATATTAACTACTACTACTAAGAATTCTGATATAACACTCTTATTATGTAGATTATAAAATGTAATACTATAACCAGTCTTTAGATTACAACACTGTTAAGAAGTATTATCAACAAATACCCGAGCCTGTTTTTGTACCTTTATTAAAATATATAATAACTTAATTACTATGTTCTAATAATATTCAGCTTATTAAAAAAATAAAGTTTTTATAAAATGTTAATTTCAGCCCACGTTCATCATAACACTGTTTAGGTATACAGAACTTGAAAATAATGATAACGTAAATTCACCACGCCGCGTTTCGCCGTTGCTAACTCGTATTTTAGAAATATATATTTTTTTAATAAACAAAATAAACTATTTTTAACATAGGTTTTCTAAAACCTACAATTATCCTAATAATATTCATACTTGATGATACTTTCAACTTATGATTTTGATTTATGGAAAAATGACAATTTAAATATAGAAAAAGGAGGAGATGAAAGATATCACAGCAAAAAATCACGAATACCTACAGAACATCTTATATTTAGCGTACAGAGACGAACAGGAACAAGTGAAGAGCGTATTTTATCTCGATTCGTCGTTATTCGTCACTCATACCATGTTAGCTTTTCAAAGGAGTTTGAACCAATATATGACACAATTCCTACACTGCAACAAGTTCACGTTTAACCACTGTACTACACTGCGTATTGTTATTTTAAAATAATTAAGAAAACAATTCAATTAAACAACAGTGGACTCTACATCTGGCAACCCTAAAATGTAAAGTCACCATTTCACAGACGACCATTCAATTCCAAATGAAGTATGTCTTCTTCCCGAGATGAGGGTCCATGCTTTAAAATCTATGAATCACACGAAGTCTATAATAAGAGCCATGAACACAGAAATTAGTAGAGATGAGAAAAATGATTAAATACATTGTACAAATCCTCTATAATCACAAACTTCTCGATGCCTAACGGAACGAAACAAATTGATTAATTAACACAAATGATTATGTGGCTGGACTTGACAAATGTAAGCACTACAGTACAATACTACCTGTGAGATGAGATTTGGTTAATACAAACTAAAGTGAGGAGGACGCATTACGAGCGAAACGGGAAAATCGTCATCCCACACATACATTTCGTGGGCACATATCATTTTTATCTCGTTATCCTGAAATTCTCCCATTGATATTATTTAAATACTTTATATCTTGGATGACAGATCACACTTTTATTAAAAAATAAGTAACTCAAAAGTTCAGTTTAATGGGAAAACTCGTGTAAAATGTAATCATGTTCACACATTCCACTTTATACTAAAAATAAAAGAAACACTTCTTTCTAAAAGTTGAAATAAGTCGTGTTGCTATTTTGCTTAACTTTTTTTATGAAATAATTTTATTGCAAACGGTTTTTTTTCTAGAACTGACTATGCTATTGACCTAGTAAGGTCTTAACAGCTTCAACGGACTACTTCACTACAAACGGAGTAACAGCGTAATGTACTACGATAATTAGCATAAAACTGAAATAATTTATTTTAAGACTTTACACGAATCAAAACCGTTGCATCTCTAAATTCGACCAGTATACCGATAATAAGTTTTTCACACGTCAAATCGGAAAAAAAGAATCGTAGTTTTGATCGTATTGACATGGCTGATGAATTGGACGTACTAAATTTATTTTCTTTTTAACCGACTTCAAAAAAGGGAGGAGGTTATCAATTCGACTGTATGTTTTTTTTTTTTTTTTTATGTTTGTTACCTCATAACTTTGGACTGGCTGAACTTTTTTGGTCCAGTTCTGTCAACGGCATCCAGTGCAAAACCGTATAAGTGTTAAATTTGCATTTGGTGTGTATACGACAAATAGACGAATAACTCAATATCATGCCAACCAATTTCGATGATTCCTTTTTTATAGTAAAGGATGTTCTTCAAGGGTAGTTTGATGAGAGTTTGGTTAGGTTCTGATTATGGGATCCGTGACAAAGTAACACAACTTTCAAGAAACAAGCCTACTCCTTTCTTAAGGGTCGGCAACGCATCTGTGATTCCTCTCGTGTTGCAGGTATCCATGGGCGACGGTGATCACTTACCATCAGGTGACCCACATGTTATAGAAAAAAAAAATATGTACACTAAAAGTGGAAAAATAAAGTAAATTTTCAAAAAAAAAGAATTAACCGACTTCAATATTAATCAGAGGCATAAAAATAAGGCACTGAAAACCGGAAAATAAATAGTTTATCAAATTAACCAAATTTAATGAAACATATGAATATGTGTGCTACCAAGAGATGCATTGGAAGTCGGTGCCTTTGTACCTAGATGTAGATGATATGATTTTCGGTTGGCACCGATTTCCAATACATATCTTGGTAGCACACATATTCATATGTTTCATTAAATTTGGTTAATTTGATAAACTATTTATTTTCCGGTTTTCAGTGCTTTATTTTTATGCCTCTGATTAATATTGAAGTCGGTTAATTCTTTTTTTAAAATTTACTTTATTGTATTAAAAGTTCTGTTTGACCGATCACTATGAAGGTCGGCACACCTGAGGGTTTCTTTCTAAGATTTTTTATAAATTTGCTAAAACTCTCGGATAGATTGCGCTAAGGTTTTTTTTTTTTTTCGAAATGTCTACACTATTGACCCAGCAAGGTCTTAACAGCTTCACCGGACTACTAAGGCGAGCGCTTACGGCACTCAGCCGATTTTATTTTGGCAACCAGCTCAAGGGTGCACGGCACACCTAGGCTTGGCTGTTGCCTGTTGCATGCAAAATCGCGACCTATCTTAGCTAACCTAGCTAACTATTCATATATGTATGAGTTGTTGAAACGTATACGTGTACCAAGCATACACGCCTCAACAACTCCTCCATATATTTATTATCGGAAAATTGAGAGTTTTTCAGTTTGATAAGGGAAAAAAGTAAACCCTTCCACTTTCATGTGTAAGCGTGTAGCGTGCACGTGTGTGGGAGTGATCGTGTAATGTTGTAGCAGTGATGTATATTTGTGTGTCACCGTATCGCGCAAGCAACGCACTCAAGGGCTCCCTACCGAGGGATCGAACCTAGGCTTGAGCCGCTGCCGTGGGAGGCCTAATCGGGTATGCTATATTTTGTTATTCTTAAGTTTAGTAGGGTAATTTTAACGGCTTTTAGTATTATTTAGTAGAGTAATGCTACGGACGGTTGCTAGTATAGTGTGTTTTATATGTATGTTGAATCATATTTCAGTTTAGTTTACATGTTATATTAATATTATATGTTATTTTTACTACACACGTAATATCCATGACTTTTCTCTAGAACATATTTTTAATTACAGTGCACAATAAAATCTAAAACAGAAGTAACCTTTCGGTAGGAAAGAAATCGATCGTTTATATTATCTCTTAAACACGAGCTATCGTATATCGCGCGGGTTTGCTCGCTTTAATCTAGTGCTCGAAAACGTGTTCACCAGACTAGGCTCCCTCGGCAGCGGCTCAAGCCTAGGTCTGTTCCCCCGACGTAGAGCCCTTGAGTACGCTGCCCGCGCGATACAGTGACACAAAATCTTACATCACTGCAACAACATCACACATATCACCTCCACACTCGTGCACGCACACATGCTTACACATGGAAGTGGAAGGGTTTTATTTTTGATTTCCCTTATAAAAATGAAATATTTAAGAAAAATTATACGACACAAAATATATATAAGAGTTGTGGAGGTATGTATGCCTGGTACACATATATTTCAATAACTCATATAAGTATGAATATGTAGCTTAGATTAGTTCAGATAGGTCACGAATTGCATGAGTCAGGCAACAACGCGAGCCGAGGTTTACCGTGAACCCTTGAGCTAGCTGTCAAATAAAATCAGCTGAGTGCCTTAAACGTTCGCCTTAGTAGTCTGGTGAAGCTGATAAGATCTTGCTAGGTCAATAGCGTAATCAGTTCGAAAAAAAAAGATCGAGAACGTGTAGACTAGACTTTTTATAGACAATCCTTTATCACAGAAATGATCGAGATGTGTAATGGTATGGGTACATATTAATCTCATTTAAATTATGTTACCATGCATGTATTGTAATGACACATTGGATTTAATTAACTAAATATCGGTTACACGTTAGCAAAATCCATCAATGAAATTATATTATGTAATCTATATATATAATAATAATGGAACGCGGCTGTACTTTTTCGATTTTCGTTAAAAAAAATTGTAGCAGGTGTCTAGGAATAAGTAATAAAATACATTTCAATTGTTTTTAGAAATGTCTGTCTGTTTGTATGAACACGCATCACTGCTAAAGTGCTGGGTTCACGATAAAACCTCACTAAGAAAATCATAGAGTATATTCACTAGGATAACTAAGATTTTGTTTCATTAAAATCGGTTCACTCTATCAAAAGTTATTGCAATTGTAATGACGACGAGACTTAAGTACGAGAGAAAAGTAGATAAGTAAATGGATTTAATCATTCGGAAGATTTTATTAGTTACAGTTTTTTTACAACGCATTCCACGCAGACGGAGTCGCGGACACAGATAGTACATACCATATGGAATGAAACAGACTTATTGATACCAGAAACATAATCTAGAAGGTAGTGGATTATCTTGATAAATTTTAAAAATAATTAATCATATAATGGTAAAAACCCTAAAAACAATGAAATGTTGTCATTATTGGTAACTCGAATAAATTAATATTTTTTACTTTTTTATAATCTGGCAACAATAACTTTTACCTTATATATTACATATATTAGCTTATATGTAAGACTAATTATTTAATACGTCGATCACAAACTATTATAATTTAACATATTTAAAATAATTTTATTCCAAAAACATTTACATAAAAAAAGGGGGAACAACATAAAAAAAGGTGAACAACATACAAATTGCCTAGACTAGCCCATATTTTATGTGTCGCAAGCACTGATCAAGTATGTCGCGAGATTTACACACACTTTCATTCACTTTGTACTATCAAACAAAATACATGTAAGTATATGGTCGCGAATTTGAGAAGTGTATGTTAGTGTACTGTTGAGTAAAAAAAGTTGAAAGCCACTGGCCTATACAACCAAAAATATTTGAAGCGAAATCAAACTATAATTAGCGATTCGTAGATAAGGGAGATGTTTACATGTAATGTAAACTTATATCAGCAGGAATAAGTCGGCTCGTCCAGGGTAGTAACCCTCTCTCACAGCTAAATCGACGTGAAGTAACAGTGGTTGCATTGTTGCGTTTTGTTTGGTCAGTAAGAGCGCCAGAGGCCCACCTCCCCTTCTCCCTTCCTCACCAACAACAAAATGGCAACACACTTGTGACTCCTCTGGTGTCTATGGACGGTGATGATCACTTAACATCAGGTGACCCACCAGTTCGTTTGGCGCCTATGAAATAAAAAAAATATATATTTATTGTTTCCGGGCAATAATTAGAAATTTTATCCAGTTTATTAGTTAATCAAATATTAATATTACATGTGTACAGACCCCATATCCATGCATCCTTATGAATACTTTTACTTTGCTTTCAATTACTTTTACTTTGCTTTCGTTTAAAAAAATATTTATCTAGGCCAGTGGCTTTCAACCTTTTTACTCAACAATACACTAACATAAATGAAAAACCCAGACTAATGTTAGCAATTGCAATTTACAAATTTTGAAATTTAAAAACTCTGTCTACAACTGATTTCGAAAGACAAAAGAAAACACAGTTATCCAATGTTTTGAGTTTTCACATATGTTAGCATTCTTTACGACTGCCACAATTTTGAGGTAGTGATATATTTTGCTATAATTTTAGAAAGGCTCACTCCTACTTTTTATGACCCAACAAGTAATCTTGATTTGGTATATACAAGCAGATACTGTATTTATTAATTCATAGTTCATTACATTAAAACCAATGGAGAATTCTATGAAAATCATGCAAACTGAACTCTCCCAGAAATGTTAGTAACTAATTTTAATAATATTTTGTTAGTACTCTGTGTAAACTATAAAGAATGTATTAAAAACAATGTACTATAAACCTGTTTTATACTTTGAATAGTCAAAAAGTCTCAAAATATCATTTAGGTAATGTGCAAACCGATGTTAGTATATTACGTAGGTGAAGTCAAAAACAATCTAACTTAGAAGTATGTATAGCAGAAAAAAAAAAAATATACACAATTCTATTTATTCATACCAATAAAAAGGTATTATATTAGTTTTACTTCTTCACCTGAAACCTTTTAAAAAAATATCATGAAGGCTTCATTAAATAACAAGTTATTAGCATTTTAGGAAACCAGAATTCTTATAAGCATTACATCGGGCAGTGTTTGTGGGTAGTCCAGTGAAGCTTTTAAAACCTTGCGAGGTTCATAGTGTATTCAGTTTGAAAAAAAAAGCAGTGTTTGTTTTCTTGCCATGGAAAAGTGGTGCAAGGTGTGTTGGGCTTATGTTTTTCCTCTGTACATAAAATATATTGGTAGGGATAATAAAAGATAAATGTTGCTTACGAAGTCTTGTGTATCATATGATCTACAATATATTTAACATCAGGAATGTTTTTTTTTTATAATTATTTTGTTCTGCAAACTCTTGTTCCGCACCTTTTTTTTCTTTCACTGTATTTTATTTTTTTTGTTGTCTGTGTGCAAAATCGTATCTGTCAGTAATGTTAAGAACACCTCTTGCTCTACTGTAAAATAGTAAGTTATGTCCCTAGGACAGAAGTGTCTACGCATAAAGCAGAGGATAGAAAAAAATAAAAGGTTGTTATAGTTGGCACAAATCATCACTATTATAAGATAAAGAAACATACATATGATTGCTTAAAAATAGTGGTACTTTCGTATTATATGCAGCATGCTCGCCGACCGGCGCTGTGGTTGGCTTGCATTATCTTTTTACGCAAGTCTAGCCTAACCAAATGTCTAAAAAGCACCTCTGTTCAACTACAAATTGCAGTACAACTGAATATTACAGGGCAGATTTTCTATGGTGGGGCATTCTATACCGTTTTTTGCTAAATAATAACCCTGGGTATAAAACAGCCAACTAAGGAAACAACTGATTATTGTGTAACCTTTGATACTAATATAGGGAGTATTACACTTGGTTATCAATAATTGAATTCTGTGGACCAAAAAAAAATTGTGAATAGGGCTCTCTTGTAAGTCATTAATCTATAATCCAGTGTATTGTTTGCTGAACTAAGTTATATTTAAGGCATGTTTACGCTGGTTATCTATAAGGGACAACTTTGTAGTAAGATGATTTCACTTTTGTTTAAAGGGCAGTGGAATTTGTTTGTGATATCACATAACAAACACTTGGTGCTTGTTTATAATGTCACAGAATATGCTTGCTGTTGTCTTGTGCACTGTTGTAAACAACAAGATCATATTTAATGTACCTCATACCTCATATGCACCTGCTGCCTAAAATCGAATAGGGAGGTGCAAAATTTTAACCATCAATTATAACTGTCACAGCCTAGAAATTGTAAAATAACAAACGTTTTCAGTATATAGGGATATTATTAAAATTGGTCAATCATACTTTATTTTTAGTTCAGACATACAAACGATCACATTTAAGATCAGTCTCTTATTTAATACATCTTATATATAGGTATATAGCACATATAATAGATCTTTATCATAATTGTAATACAGTGAAGCTGTTAAGACATTGCTGGGTCAATAGCGTAGTCATTTCGAAAAAAAAAAAAATCTTTATCACAATAATTAAGAATAAACACCTAGGCTATACTACAGATATGTACAAATTAGGATATATATGATTGATTACTAATTAAAGCAAATTAAATGTTATGGGTTTAAATGAATTCCATCTAAACTAGTCACTTTAATTAGAATATTACCCCACACTGACATTAAACTGTTTTTACGAAATAGTTTTATGCCTTGAAATTATATAAATACCTTTAGGTAGATTGTCTAACCAAGGTATGTCTTTATTAATATGTTGTAGATTGTACATTACTAAATCAAAAGTAAAACACCCTCTTTTTATTTCTTTCATTCGGTAATTTATACCAGTAAACTGTAAAAAAATATTTTTTTGTAAATAATCTAAATAAAAATTATTTTAAAGGAAACTTGCAGAAACCTAAACTCTTCAGTATCAAAGAACAGTAATAAAAAAATGTAACAGATTTTAAAAACACCTAAGAAAGACCAATTTTTTTAATCAGTACATATAGTTATTTTAAGAAACAACACAAACTCTCCTTATGTTTTTCATCCACCAGTGATTGGAATATCTATATTCTACAATTGCTATGCATATATTAATGATGATAAAAACTATTTATTTCCTGTATATTCAAACAAGAACAACTTATTAAAATACATAATAAATAAGGATATTGTAATAGATGAAAGAATTGTAATAAAATATTTTGTTTACAATACAACATAATATAAAATAAATACATGTCATTATCTATTTTTAAATTGTCTAATAGACAGTTATGAAATCTAATATGAATAATTCTGTTTAATATTTAATATTAAAGAGAAAATCAAATTTGATCTAATATACAACAATAGTACCAGTAGAAGTAACTAGCATAGAAACTATTCCACTGGACATAATTAGAATTGTATTATTTCCACCAGAATGACCGTAGCTCCTTACGAAATGCACAACAATAGCTCAGAGGCTATGTTCAGACAATTGGCAATGCCTCCAACAAAAGTGCTTATGTATGCTTATTAGAGCATGAATAACTTTCTAGTTTTGCTTTACACACTCAAGCTGAAGAGTCAATGAATTCACTCAATGATAACTCTAAATACTAAACTAGCATAGTCTACTAACCTTTGAAGAACTTAAGCCTTCCACCAGTTCCAGCGAGAGCAGTATTCTGCTCAAGAACATCTTCATTTGTACCTTTGCTGCTACTGTTACCATTCACGCCATATCTTCTGTCTTCTTCCTCTGTCATTTTGGTACATGTTGTCAGAGTTGTGTTTGTTCCTTCCTGTCTAAGCATTTCATATCTGACCGCTCATGCATCGCGACCGCACATTAGTCCGAATTTTCTCGCCATGTCGCGCACGCCGATGAAAACTGCGACACATTAAAACCTCGCAGATTCAGGTCGACATGTAACGATTCCGTCAAAGTCCTCATTCTAGGGCCACCTGCGGATTTCAAACTCCCCGAAACTACCGTATAAACACATTACATACACCGTGACTACTGAATTGAACCAATGATATAATCAATCTTGTATACGATGGCACTTTACTTTTTTCACTACGTTAATAATTACAAAACAACACCGTGACGCCGGAATCCCGATTAAAATCGGGCCCACGACAATTCTCAATAAAAAGCTGTTCGTTTTCAGCACATAGTTCATTCACACCCAGCATCCATTTTGATTCGTTCAAAATCAAATATGATCGTTCTTTTGACCACAAATAAACTTGAAATCGGAATGGTTTGAACGAGTGCGTTGTTAGTTACGTTTTATTATTGCTAGTAAAAAACTTAAATTCTACATATATTATGCCTTATGCCATTGTCGACAGAAGCAGAATAAGATATGCCTGTAATAATTAATAATAATAAATAATGTTTAAAATTCGTATCATATATATTTATAATTTTTTTTTAAATGAATTTTAGCTGAATTCTTGTGATTAATAGTAATGCCCTGAAATATCAAATAAATAAACTTTATCAAAAATACATGACAAAATTATATAAATTTTGTTGATGTAGAAACATAAATTTTAAGTAAATATAAAACTAATTAAAAAAACATAAAGTAGAGGTATCACGAATGTCAGTGGTAACCGACTATATCTGTGAATTACGTTTTGTTTATGGCACAACGCGCGTTTTTAATTTTTATAGCCTGTAATAGTAACCTGGCCGCCATGTTGATGTGGTTTGAATGGATTCAATCGTAAGACTTTATTTATCGTCCATCTCTTTTTATTTGGTCAAGAAAGTTGAGACAAAAAGTAATGAACTCCAAAGAATTGTCAAAATATTGTTTGCGTTCACGATTCACGAGTTCATAGTTGTACAGCAACCTAATTCCAGTTGATCTATTATTTTATAGGAAAGGTGATTGTTTTACTTATAAGATTATTTCTTCATTAATTGGAGCTATCTAAAAATTACGATGACTTCGTCAGAAGTATCATTTAATAGAAAAATTATATCTGAAGATTTGTCGAATGTTGAATTCGACACGAGCGAAGATGTTGAAGTCATACCAACATTTGATTCAATGGGATTACGAGATGAATTGTTACGAGGAATATACACATACGGTACCTAACTGTTTTATTATTTAATCATTTGCACTACGTAGCCACGATTACGTATGCTTATAGTATAACTTTCACGCATTGTTTTTTAGGTTTCGAGAAGCCATCAGCTATTCAACAGAGAAGTATTTTACCAATAGTAAAAGGAAGAGACGTGATAGCGCAAGCTCAGTCCGGTACCGGTAAAACAGCAACTTTCTCTATTTCTATTCTACAGTCTTTGGATACAACTTTGCGTGAAACTCAGGTACTAGTCCTGTCTCCGACTCGCGAGTTGGCAACCCAGATTCAGAAAGTCATACTCGCACTTGGAGATTTCATGAATGTGCAATGCCATGCATGTATTGGTGGAACAAATCTTGGTGAAGACATCAGGAAGTTAGATTATGGACAGCATGTAGTATCTGGAACCCCTGGAAGAGTGTTTGGTGAGCTATGAATACACATGAAATGCCCAAAGAAAATATCCTATTTAATTTCAAAATATTATGGCTCTGAGATATTCTGAAGAACTTAAACTGAAAAGAGTTGAACAGATATATCTGAACTTAGCTTCTTTGAAAATGTTGCAGAGAAATTTGTTATAGGTATAAATTTCAGTTCTACATTGTTTTTTTGCAGACATGATCAGACGTCGGGTGCTGCGTACCAGATCAATCAAAATGCTAGTGCTTGACGAAGCTGATGAAATGCTGAACAAGGGCTTCAAAGAACAAATATATGATGTGTACCGCTACTTACCACCAGCAACTCAAGTTGTGCTCATCTCTGCCACTCTACCCCATGAGATTCTTGAAATGACTTCTAAGTTCATGACTGATCCCATTAGGATACTGGTAAAACGGTAAGGAGTTCTATGCTATTCATTATGTTATTTGTTGAGAATCAATGTTTGAGAACAAATGTTCTAAACTTTTCACTATTGAGAGATAAGATGACAGAACAGTGATTTCTTAAATTTATTTAGGTTACATTAGTGGAACCTTTAACTGATAATATTATTTTGAAGTCTACTTTACAGTCTTGTGTATAACACCAGTGCCGCAGAATACATATAAGAGAAAGTATGGATATCACCTATAAAAGCTTGTATTGGCACACTTACACAAACAAGTGCATCAATGTGCTGTCCATAGAATATCTTTTAAAACCTCTTGTCAATGAGACTTGCGCATGTTTGTTGAGTGTGCCAGTTTTTAATGTTTGTAGGTAGTTCCATACTGTCTCTCATATTTATACTGTGCCAGTGTGTTCAATAATTGTTGATTAACAATATAATTCACCTACTAAATCCTTCAGTCTTTATGTGGCTTCTTGATGTAAGAACATTTTAAGCACATTTTTCTATTGCAATATTGATTAGATCGAAGAAATATACTTTATTATATACAAATGTATTTAAGATACAGTTTCTTCAAAAAGAAAATTCTTCAGAAGTCTAAACTTTTGTGATCCCCAAAAGCAACAAAATGTTAATCAGTACACACAGTCCAATATAGCAGACGAAATCCTAATTTAACAAACTTACTACTACTACATGCTATTCTCTTTTAAGTTATTAGATCTTTAAGTTCATAAGTGATCAAAGATATTACATTTATAAAGCCATGTTTTTCAATTGGATTGTTTGTCTTTAGTGACGAGTTGACCTTGGAAGGCATCAAGCAGTTCTTCGTGGCAGTGGAACGTGAAGAGTGGAAATTTGACACATTGTGTGATTTATATGACACACTCACTATCACACAGGCTGTAATATTTTGTAACACAAAGAGGAAGGTAGACTGGCTGACACAGAAGATGCAAGAGGCAAATTTCACAGTCAGCTCTATGCATGGTGACATGCCACAGAAGGAAAGAGATAACATTATGAAAGAATTTCGATCTGGCCAAAGGTATACTCTTATGGTAGTGATGATAAATAACAAAATTTTAATGAAAATGATAATTAGTGCAGTGTTAATTAATTCCTGTTACCACTCACTGGCTTGACTTGAAAGGACTACTTTCATATATTTGACAGAATAAGCGACTTCTACTTTTTTTTCCACACTGATTTAACTATTGGCCTAGCAAGGCCTTAACAGCTTCAGCGAACTACAAGAGACCCTTAAAGTTATTATAATGAGACTAATAAGTTATTATAATGGTAAATTTTAAAAATATTTTTCTATAATATATCCCAGAAGCTTTTAAAAATTAGTACGGTCTTATGATAAAAAAGTTATAACATATTAAATACTCACTTTAAAAAGGTTTTATACTAAACACACCACACTCACTCGAGGTCTGTTCACATTATCCTTTTTTCACAAGTAACCTAACATAACCAAAGCGAGACAAAAGAGCAAGATGGCGAACATTGAGTGACCGTAGTGCATTTAAAACGTATCCTTTTTAAAGCATGTATTCAATATGTACTTAACTTTTTCACAATAGCACCGTTAATATTTAACTGAAAATTTTATTATACCTGAGTATAAATTTCAACAAAGTAACTTTCTTTTATCTTACAGCCGTGTACTTATCACAACTGACGTTTGGGCGCGGGGTATTGATGTACAACAAGTATCTCTAGTCATCAATTACGACTTGCCCAACAATCGTGAGCTGTATATCCACAGAATTGGTCGTTCGGGTCGTTTCGGTCGCAAGGGTGTCGCAATCAACTTCGTCAAATCAGATGACATCAGGATCTTAAGAGACATTGAACAGTATTACTCCACTCAGATTGATGAGATGCCTATGAATGTTGCCGACTTGATTTAGATATATTCTTTTATTAGTCTAGTGTATGGATATGGACTTGCACTACATATATCACTGTCATTAAATAGTTGTGTATTATTGTTTACGCATATATTGTGAAAATAATGATTCATGTTTTCTTATATACTATTATTATTCCTACAACATAGACCCTTAAAATGGTTTCCGAGTGAGACATAAAAATGTTGATTCATTAGCTAAGTAAATGCAGAATGAAATTTTCAATTATTTTTAAGTTGATAATTGATGTTATTGCATAGTCTATAAAAGAAACTGATCAAAGTAATACTTCTTATAGCTTTGTAAACTAAATATGCAGCAATATTTTGATTTTATACTGACACTCTCTTATCAATAAATATTACATTATAAATGTTGTTTTAATTTCCTTTTTTTTTCGAAATATCTACGCTATTGACCCAGCAAGGTCTTAACAGCTTCACTGGACTACTTTAATTTCCTTATTGCACGGTTTCGGCGGACGAAGGGAGACAACAGGTTTGTGCCCAGTATGTCTCCCTATTAGGAGGGAGCCCGGCGGCCACCTTCAGCCGGGCGGACCGTTGGGGTGGCTATCCAAGGGGAATAGCGTAGTTTGATCCCTTGCCTCCCCAACAATATGATCGGACGGTACACCGTGGGGTTTTAGTCTGCAAGTCGGACATAACCCATCCTCTCCCCCGAGAGGGTGGCGTATCCGTAAGGAATTTCCCTACGATAATAAAAAAAAGTCTATATGAAAATGTGAGTTCATTTTATGAATAGGCAGTATTAATTAATGTATATTATCTTTTATGAGCAGTGCAATGAGCAAGTTGATACTAAACTAATTGGGAAGTATAGTACAGTAGAACCTCGATAAGGTAACTAACTCCTCTTAAGTAAAACCTCTTTAATTTAAAAAAAATAATCTGTTTCCTTACCCTCAAAGCCTAACACCTCTATTACTCTAAATAAAAAAACCTCTATAAATTAATCATTTCAGTATTAGGACTCAGTAAGAAATGTTTCGATAAGCTCTATAAAATAAATTGTCTGCAAATGAGTTATTTGGAATGAATGTATAAATCAAAAAGTTTCTCGAAATTTATTGGTTACATATGTTTACAAGTTAAATTGTTAACACAAATAATGAGTATACAATCACCTATTGTTTCTATGAAATCCCTAAAAGCTGTATTTGCGATGGTTCGCCTTTTGGGTGAAAAAACCATAAATACAAAGCTAGCAATGGCTAGTTAGAATACTTCGAGAAACCGCATGATTTTGCTTTCAAGAAAGTGTGTGGCGAAAGTGCGAATGTAACATGAACATGATTTTAACTTATCGAGGTTCTACTAGATTTTATTTAATACAAAAGTATTTATCACAAACGTGTTATTAAGAGTACCTTTATTTTTACAAGCGGAGATCCCTAATGGGCATGATGGTAACAACTAGGATGAGTTATGTCCGATTCGCACAGACTAAAACTCCATGGTTCCTTCATAAAAACTTTAGATGGTAAAGCAGAGACCTCCGACTGGCACTGCATCTGCTTCCCCAATAGGTGTTGGCCCCGACTGCCGTCGAAGGGTCAACATGGTAGACCATTCAAAACGAGTGGGTGTTAGACTACCCTGACGAACTCATTAGAGTAACTGTTATTGCCCATGATTTTTTCTGAACGATAGCTTTCCTGGGTCCCATATAAAAAAATATAGGTTTGATCTACAATAGAGCAGTTTTTATAATGGAAAAAGATTTAGATACATTTCTAAGTATTAAAATGCCATTTAAACCCCAATATAATATCTTTTGCATTATTTCAGAAACATTCTTTTTTATGGGTTCAGAATTAAAACTGCTATTATTGAATACCTATCTAAATATTAACAAGTTAACCCCACCCGATACGCTCAGGTGTACCACAGGGCTCTATACTCGCGTCCAAGCTCTTCAATCTGTTCATCAGTGACCTACCTCGGTCTCGGGGGGTCGAGGTAGGTTGTTACGCTGACGATACCGTTATTTACACTTCCGGCTGGCGGTCGGACTTTCTTAGGAAGCGCATCGAAAAAGCCGTTCATACTCTCGGTGAATGGTTTCGTCGATGGCGCATAGAAGTTAATCCCGATAAGAGCGCCGCAATACTCTTCGATCCCACGAAACGCGCTAATAAATTTGAGCCTATCATGCTATACGGAATCGATATCCCTTGGGTCGAAGAGGTCAAATATCTCGGTGTTACATTAGATAGACATCTAAAGTTCAATTCACATACAGACAGAGTGCGAAACAAAGCCGCTGTGGTCTTGGGTCGCCTCCATCCGTTGCTTTGTCATAAGAGTAAGATGTCCCTCAGACACAAGCTCACTTTGTATAAGACGTGTATCCGTCCCGTGATGACATATAGCTGCCTCGTTTTTGCGCATATGTCCAAAGATAACTTTGATAAGCTGCAGGTTCTCCAAAATCGTGTTTTACGTAAAGTGACCGGTGCCCCGTGGTACATCCCGAGAATCGATCTCCATAGAGACCTAGAGATCCCTTCCATCTGGGCGTACGTAAAATCACTTACGATTAGTTATTTGAAAGAGCCGCGAATCATCCCAGTCCGTTAGTGGTATCCGCCGCAAACTATGAACCCGTACCTAACGCTGCGCGTTATAAAAGACGTCCGCGATGCATTTTTACCGACCCTCCTGATTTAATCACGTCAACGAACGATCAGTACCAGCCTGTCCCTCGAAACAGAGCGTGCTCACGTCCACGCCCGCGTAACCACAGATCACGCCGCCGTGGTCTGGGGGTTAATTTCGCTCCCGCACACCCGATTAGACCTCCCACGGCAGCGGCTCAAGCCTAGGTTCGATCCCTCGGTAGGGAGCCCTTGAGTGCGTTGCTTGCGCGATACGGTGACACACAAATATACATCACTGCTACAACACTACACGATCACCGCCACACACGTGCACGCCTACACGCTTACACATGAAAGTGGAAGGGTTTACTTTTTTCCCTCATCGAACTGAAAAACTCTCAATTTTCCGATAATAAATATATGGAGGAGTTGTTGAGGCGTGTATGCTTGGTACACATATACGTTTTAACTCATACATATATGAATAGTTAGCTAGGTTAGCTAAGATAGGTCGCGATTTTGCATGCAACAGGCAACAGCCAAGCAGAGGTGTGCCGTGCACCCTTGAGCTGGTTGCCAAAATAAATTCGGCTGAGAGCCTTAAGCGCTCGCCTTAGTAGTCCGGTGAAGTTGTTAAGAGCTTGGTGGGTCAATAGCGTAGTCATTTCGTAAGAAAAAAAAATTATCAAGTTAACATTGATATGTGAGGAGCATGCTAGATATAACTTGAAATAAAATTAATGTGTCGACATCGATTACAATTTATTGGTAATCCGTAATATGCAATTATAAATAGAACTAACAATTTATTGCTAGTATAGTTTACTCAACAAAAGAACTTTACAGTTTACTTAATTAAATTTCATTTTTAAGGTCACCTGAATTTTCATACACCGATTCCTCATGTATCAACAGTTATTCAGTGAATATTCACCAAATTTATTTGAACTACAAGATATTTTTGTAAGAAAATATGGAATTCTTGGAATGCAAGCATATATATTAAGACAGTGGTCGGCAAACTCATCATCCAAAAGATCCAAATATAAATAGTACAAAATTAAAATGAAAACACTAGCCTTTTTTTTTAATTTAAATATTATTATACTATAATTTTAAAATTTGTATAATTAATATATACAAAATATATGTTTATTAATTAATTGATTTTCTTTTTATTGTAGTTAGACATAGTAGTGGTCAATCAGTTCCAGGCGGAAGTGCAAAGTAGCATCCACTTTAGTATTCAATGATGGATTTCTGCAAAGTCACGCCTTCTTCAATCAAATATCATTTATATTTCTTAAGGGAACAAAACATTTTTTAAAGGTTAAAAATAATGTATGGGGTGGTATAAAAATGTTATAAATATTAAGGCAGGGCAAGGCCTAAAAAGTTTGGGAAACTCAGAGCTGTACTAATGTTGCTTTGCCGCGGGGCCTTCTCTGCCTACCCTGGTGTGGGCGGGCGAGGGTACTGTACCGAGGCGATGCCTCTTGCAGTAGTCTCTCTCGCAGTACATAACTATGTACTGGTCTCTGGGTTATTCTCGCTCATTAGAGCGGTTGGTAATCTTATTTTCCAAGATATCAGTTTTCTTGGTTATCTTCGGCGATAACCAGGTCTCTCGGGGATGGTTTGTAGCTCTTGTCAGGCGGTCTCGCGTGTAGCGGAGCAATTCCCTTGATATAAGGGAAGCTCGACGCATCCGCCCGCCTGAACATGGCTGTGGCTGTCCTCTTAATAAAATCGTCCAGTCCTTCCCATTTAAGGTCGCGCGCAATGGTTGCGTTGCGCACGAACCGGGGGGCTCCTGTGATGATTCTTAAGCTCAGGCGTTCTTGAGCTCTAAGCCTCTCCTTCTGATACTCCGACAGGTATGCGTACCAGGCCGGTGCCGCGTAGGTTAAACGGGATCTAATGTAGGTTTTATAAACCCCGAGCTTCGTTCGTAGTGGGAGCGAAGATGTTAGCACGGGCTTTAATTTAGCCCGTGTCGCTCGAACTCGACCGATAATAAAGTCGGTGTGGTTCTTGAACCTCAAGAGACAATCAATGTGTACTCCCAGGTACTTGGCCTGCCTCAACCATGGCACGCTTTTCCCCTGTAGGAGTAGTGGCGGCGGATACGGGATTGCACCCGTGATAAACGCCTGTGTTTTGTCAACATTGACCGTCACTCTCCACCGATCTAGCCAGTCGGGCAGAGCCGCTAAAGTCGGACGCAGGTAGTCTGCGGCGCATTTTTTATTCGCGGAGACCGCAAAATACGCCGCATCATCTGCGTACAACGCAAGCTCTGCTCGGCCGACCCGGGGAATGTCGTCGGTATATCGAGCATACAACACAGGCGAGAGGCAACTGCCTTGGGGCACCCCAGCGCGTACCCGGCGTTCCGTGGAGGGTACCCCCTCAACCGCCACTACCACTCGGCGGTTTTTCAGGAAGGAGGCGATGATGCGCACCAGTCTCAAAGGCGCGGAAGACGTCAACAGCTTGTAGAGCATGCCCTCGTGCCATACTCTGTCAAACGCCTTTTCCATGTCTAGATAGACTGCTGCGAAGTACTGCCTGTTGTTCGTACTGGCCGATATTCTGTGTATAACTCTACAGAGTTGGAGCGTCGTAGAGTGTTCACTACGGAACCCGAATTGTTCACCCCTGGGTGGTAGATGGGGTGTCAGGAACTGTAGTAACAGCTTCTCGAACACCTTTGACAAGGTGCTCAAGAGCGTTATGGGCCTGTAGCTGTCTGCTTTCCGGGTATCCTTCCCCGGTTTGGGTATCATAATAACCCGTCCGAGTTTCCATCTGTCAGGGAAATGCCCCGAGCGTAGTATCCCGTTGAACAGGCGCGCCATTGCCGCGACGGTTTTAAACGGCAAATGGCGCAGCGCCGTGTTAGTGATACGGTCCGCGCCCGGGGCTTTCTTCGGCTTCAGGGTCTGGATAACGCGTCGCACTTGAGACGGCGAGACGAATGTCGGATCGTCTTGCGGGTCGATTTGTGTACCCAGCTTCTCTCTTACTACCTCGGACACCATACTCTCGTGTTGTGTGTTCCGAATAGGGTTCGGAGTGAACTGATTTTCTAAGAGGTCTGCGAAAATCTCTGCACGTTCACTCGCACGGAAGTGTAGGTGTCCGTGGGCGTCAAATAGAGGTTTGGTTGGCGTCTTCTCGGCAGTCAGTTGTTTACATAGACGATGAATTGAGGGCTGTTCATCGCCTATGGAGTCGATATGACGCTCCCACGTTTCTGTTGCGTGGGCGTCTAGCGCACTCTTGACGTGCTCAGCCAGGCTATTCAGCCGGGTTTTCTGCAACGGGCATCTGGTTCTCTGCCACTGACGTCGGAGAGCCCTCTTTTCCGCGATAAGGTTCGCGATGTGGGTGGGTAGGGGGTACCTATCCCGCCCGCGATCGGTGCGTAACGGTGTTGTTGTCGTCGCGTTTGTGAGGGCGTCTGCAATGCAGTCGCTGAGGTCAGCTGCCGCCTGCTCTACTTCCTCGGCCGTTGAGGTAGGTGACGACCGGGTGTTATTGTAGAGCAAGTTGTTGAAGGTCGCCCAGTTGATTTTCCGATAGCTATCGGGTATTACCGATCGAATTGGCGGGTTTTCAACCGTCAGTAATACCGGTCGATGATCCGATGGGAGGTCCGACATTACCTCCTGAATCGGAGACGATCTCAGGCCTTTGTGGACGATTATGTCGATGACATCCTCGGAGTTATAACCATAGTGAGTGGGCTGGTCGGGACCCTCTACACTATAGTCATGAAGCGTGGCATCGTCATATATCTCTCTTCCTTGTGGGCACGTGTGGGAAGAATTCCACCAGGTGTGCTTAGCGTTGAGATCTCCCGCAATTAAGGTCGGGCTCTCGGTATTCAGCAATTCGCGCAGTTCGTGCACATCGATCTGCGCGTTCGGCGGTTTATACGCAGCATATATGCGCATTTCTTGACTGCCGATTGATATTAGTACACCAAGAGCGTACATAGTGTTCAATTGTTGATAAGGTATCTCTTGGTGTATAATGTTGCGTCGGACAAGCACCGCCAAGCCTCTATAGGCCATGCCTGTGTCAGTCTTCTCGTCCTTGCGATAGACGTGATAATTAGGGATGGCGTACCTCTCGCCGTCCTTGAGCATCGTCTCGGATATAAGCATAATATCTATGCTATGCTCACGAAGAAAGTGGGCGACCAATCTCCTTTTCTTCGTGAGTGACTGCGCGTTCCAGTGCACAATTTTCAATGAATTAGCCATTGGACTGGTAAAGTGTTCTGAGCTTCTCTTTGCATAATTCACGAATGTCTTGGTCCTGTGCATTGACCAAGACATTCATGTAATACTCGAAGTCCGCATTCCTTCCGCTTGAATCCACTGTCGACGGCTGGTTCGTCGTAGGCGGTGCGGGGGCGGTACTCATTGTACTTTTTGCTGGCTTCCTTTTCTTCTGTCGTTTTTTGCTCATTGTGACTGAGCCTCTCACTGGAGCGTCGTTCGCCGGTGCCATTAGGCTACCGGTTGCCGTCGCTTCAATCATCCGCGTGGGCGGGGCCATGTCTCCCGTCTTCCGTCCATTTGTCCCGGTGCGGGCGACAGTGCCTGCCCGTTTGTTTCGCGCCTCGCGCTTGAAAATTGGGCATTGCGTAGCGTTATTTGCCGTGTGAGGGCCCCCGCAGTTTGCGCAGGTGGCCGGCTCCGATAGTGGGCGGTCGCAGTCGCGCGCGAGGTGAGGCCCCCCGCAGCGCACGCATGCGACTTGCCTGTGGCAGTGGTGCGACGAATGGCGGAATGTTTGGCACCGGTGGCACTGTGCCGGGCCTTTCTTCCCCCTCCATGCTTCTATCCTGACTCCTGGCATGTGTAAAATTGAGTCCACATGATAGATTGCAGGAATCAGTTCCGGTGTCCTCTTAAGGATGCAGTAAAATATACAGCCGGGCCTTCCGCTGCGCCCTTTGATGGTCCGGGCGTATTCGGGCTCGAATCCTTTCTTGGTGAGGTCCTCAATGATTTCCTCAGGCTTTGTGTTTGCCGCAAGTCCGCGAATTGCGACCTTGAGGCTTTTTTCGGCTGGTAAGGAGTAAGAGAACCAGCTTAATTCCTCCTCCTTCTCTAGGTCTGAGAGATAGGCTTGTATTACCCTATATTCATTGGGGTCAGAGGGTGTGAATCTCACCCCCTCCCCAAATGGACGTGCATTGGGGTCGCGTCCTAGCTTCTCTGCCAGAACTCGGAAATGATGCGTCCAGTTAGGCAGTTTTTCTACTACCAATGGCGGGTATCGGGTGCGCGGCGCAGTTTTAACCGGTTCGGTTATTTTTTCCCGCTCCTCCGGGGCTTGTACAGCCTTTGGTGTAGCGAGAGTGGCCGCATACGATGCGACAGTTGTGTCGGACTGAGCAGGCATCGCTTCTGTCGGTTTCGGTGGTCGAGTGACCGGCTTGGGCGTGGGCGTCGGTGCCGTTTTTGCGGCGTAGGACGCCTGGGGCGTTGATCTCTCGATCAAAGAGATGCGTGCCGGTTTTTGAGGCACTCCTTGATTACTAGGTGCTTTTTGCACACTAGCCGGCTGCGTGGGAGTAGCCCTTCTCATTGTCACCCTCTGCTCGAGGGGTTGCGGGGGCGGCGCGATCGCTCTCGATGTCGACGATCGTGCCTCATCCGTGATATCGGTAGCGGTCGCCATACTACCCGTCGGGTTTGCGCGTCGCTTCGTTCTTCTCTCTTCCTCACTGAGAGGGGATTCGAGTTTCCTCCTTAGTGCTCTTCCGAGCGGGCTAACTGGAATCCTTTTCTTCTGGCTGTCTGGTATTGTTGGAGGCTCAAAAATCCCGTCTGCGGCTCTTGTCAGTGCAGACAAGTCGCGTTCCGTGAGTTTTTTCCTTTCTGTTTCGGCCTCACCGATTCGTAAACATAACGTCATCCAGCGAAGCATCTTTTCAGACACTTTGCCGGAACCGATGAGGTCTGCGAGGGCGTTCAGGTCCAATTCATAGTCATCTCTTGTATAACTATCGGCTTCTCTTTCCGTCTCAGGCATCGGTCTCGCTCGCGGGTCTCGCGGTGGAGAACGTCGCGGTGGGCTAGGGTTCCTTGGTGGAATTCTAGCTGCAACTGTCTCTTTCTGCCGTGGAGTCGTAAAGTCGCCCTCTGATTGGCTCAGAGAGCGACTTTTTGGGGATCCGCAGGACGATGATCGGTCGTGATGCGTTCGTCGTCCGGTAGGGGCGCTGGTGGTTGTCGTTCGGGCTTCTGCGGAATCCGTTGTGCGGTGCCGGGTCGTCGTGGGGTCATCTGATTGGCCCTTAGAAGGGCCTTTTGGTACTCCGTATGTAGGCATCTCGCTCTACACACGGTGGCGGCACAAGTGCGGCACGCCTCGCGCAGTGTGATTGCGCATGCGCGATCCCGGGCGAGAAAAAGAGTTTCTCGCGACGCGATCACTGCGCCCTCTCACTCGCACGCGTATGAGGAGTGGGCGCTCCTAATGTTGCTTTCTAAAAATGTGCCTCTTTTATATGTTTACATTTCAAAAATGGTTATTGTTTATTACAAGTTATTATATAATAATCTGTGTCTGCATTAACCTGTTTGTGGAAAAGCCACAACTAAGGAGTAAAAGAGCCACATGTAGCTTGTGAGCCTTGGTTTGTCAACCACTGTATTAAGTGCTTAATTAGTATGAAACAACTGTAGTACATAAAATAATATAACAACCACATACTCTACAACTCCATTTAGGTTATATGAATAAATTATAATTATTGTTGACAATACACTATACCTTGAAATATGAGTAGGAATACTTTAGTACATACTCAATTATTACTTTCTCCATTTTTCAAATTTAATGACTTTTTGCAAACTGAATTTTCAATTAAAGTCCTTAAGTAATCCATATGTGTAATATATATGCTACAATTCACAATAACACAGTATTATTATAATTCATGTATTATTAGTTTTAATTTTTAAAAATAAAGATGTAATATGAATTATAGAATCAGTTATAATCTTTTTAATAATCACAGATAATGTAGTTTTTGGCAAGTTAAATGTTTTTGCACTCAAAATAGATTTGTGAAATTAACTGTTTGTTTTATACATTGAATTAGTTTTACCCATATAACAATAGATATTTTAATGATCATAAAGAAATAGCCTAATAGATATATATTTTATGAAATTTTAATAGGTACAATATAAATATGTTTATAATTTACTTAAATGACTAAGATGGTAATTTAATGCAAACATTCAGCTACATTGTGTGTAGTAAAATTCAAATACATAAAATTGTATATTAAACATGCAAGATTATTTTTATTTATATTACACAATAGCTAACAATAATTATTTTAGATTTCAATAAAATTACAAACATATTAATAATAATATGAAGAAAAAAATAACACTAGAAATATCAAAAAAATTTGCAAATAAATCTGAAGACAAATATGAGTAGGAAACCTAGAAAATGATAAAGATAGAAAAATATTACAATAAAGTTTATGTATAATTTTGGTTTTAATTTTCTTCTTGATATACTATTAACGATAGCATTACAGTTAATAATAAACTAAATTAAAATGAAATATAAATAAGACAAAAATAAGAAATTATTAAGAATAGAATGACAATAATATTACATTTACTTTCTGATATATAACTTTTTTTATTTGTCAGTTCTCAATACAAACGCAAATTATTCTTAAAATAAGAACTGATTTAAATTTATAACTCTGTATCTGTTTCAGAGAAAGCTCCCCAGCGCCTATAAACAAAAATACCAACAGCCCCAACAAGCAAAGCAACTAATATCTCTGTTAACTGGTCCAAAAATGCAACATTAGGTTCAGCAGATTCCAAAATTTCCGGTTCTGCCTCTTGAACTGTATCTTCTTGAGGCGGTGGTTTTTGATTTTGTTCTTCTTCTCCTTTGAAAGCTATTTGATTTAATACAGACTGTTCCTCTTCTGTTATTGGTCTAGCAGCCGTTGATGATAACAACTCTTTAATCGGTCCACATTGGGGACAAACCCAGTCTGTCGATTTTTTTGCTAATATTTTACGCTCAGCAGGAGAATAGTCAAGTGAACCTATTGTCCCCTCAGCCGGTGTTGGCATAAAGGCGATCAATGCTAGCAAGGCAGTCCTTATTGACCAGGAAGGTTGCCAAGTCTCTGGATGATGGCCAGAAATCGATAAACAAATTTTCTTGTTAACTTCGAATCTACCATTAGGTGTGAGTAATATAATGTGAGGTGGATGCATAGGATATTCTTTAGGTAATAATATTCTACCGTGGTAAATACCACCCTCAAATTCTGTACCTTTGGGCCCCTGTACTGTAAAATGCCATTCGAACAGATTATCCTCCAAAGGTCTTGCACAATATTCTTCGGTGGCCTCGGCCAACTCTATGGCCTCTCTCATTAAACGTTTCACACCAGGACATTTAATATTATATTTCTCACCTATTTCTGCCATATTTAGAAAATTCTAGAGCAGATATGGTCTAATTAATACGCTTATGTTATTTACGACGCAATGCAACAGAAAAAGTACACGCAAGTAATCACAAGAAAACTTGATAACAATAATTTCCTTTTGTATACGACAAACTGTCAAAATAAATGGAGTGTTGCCATTTTTTTTCCACGAACGAAAATAATACAAAGTATTAGAGACCACAATGTACATTTTAGAGCAGCACAAAAAAATATCTATACTCCTTCCATTTTGGATTATTTTAGTAGTTTAATTACGTCGGAAAAATAATGAATATTTTTTATTCAGTTAATTTTAATAATAAATAATCTTAAACGTATTGCTGTATAAAATATTATTCCCTAATATAAATAAAATTTTAATACATGGTTTAAGAAAATCAGATTTCTGCATAATCTAAAAATATCCTAATTTTCTACATTGAAAATGTGTCTTACTGACACTGTCAGCCGTTATTATTTAATTAACGTTTTGTCTTAAAGTTAGACTTATACGTTTTGAGTTAGGCTTAAATCACCAGTACCCAATAGGTTAGTTGTTGTATTACATAGAAAAACATTTTTTAGCCACAGACATGATGCTACGTTTGACGTCTTGTCAAACAAAATAACCTAATCGTGATTATCTACTTGTTTTATTTAGTGAATAAGTAACACGTAAACTTAACATTTAGTTGTGTTACTTATAATTTGAATATTTGAACAGTGGTTTATTAGTGAAAATGGATGGTCCACCGGGGACGGGGCCTCCTAATAATAATGGGCCTATGGGTCCACCGGGGATGCCGAACTTTCCACCAATGCCACCACCTCCTGGGGCAATGGGGCCACCAATGGGTCCCCCAGGTCCAATGCCACCAGTGAATTCAACAGGCGGACCACCAATGGGTATGGGCCCACCACCACCCGGTATGGGACCACCACCATCTGGAATGGGCCCACCACCCTCTGGAATGGGCCCACCGCCCTCTGGAATGGGCCCGCCACCTTCTGGAATGGGCCCGCCGCCATCTGGAATGGGTCCGCCACCCTCTGGAATGGGTCCACCACCATCTGGAATGGGCCCGCCACCACCTGGCATGGGCCCACCACCACCTGGCATGGGCCCACCACCCCCAGGCATGGGCCCTCCACCCCCAGGTATGGGTCCACCACCGCCAGGCATGGGTCCTCCACCCCCAGGTATGGGTCCACCACCGGGAATGATGGGTATGGGACCACCGGGAATGGGGCCACCACCACCTGGTATGGGAATGGGACCACCCATGGGACCTCCTGGCATAGGTCCTCCTAGAATGCCACCAAATATGATGCGAGGTAAAGGTAATTTCAATAACCAAAATATGGATATGGGCCCACCAGGCATGGGTCCACCGATGGGTCCATGGGACAGTCAAGGTCCACCAGGTCCTCAAGGTTGGGGACGGCAAAGTCATGATGGGCCACCAGGCTGGGAAGATCATGAGGGTGATGAAGATGATGTAGATGATGAGAGTTCAGGAGGAATATCAGGGCAGCCTATGTCTTTACCATCTTTGCTGACAATGAAAATTGATACTCCTGAGGAATTCAAGAGTAAACAAGCTGCCGTCGGTGGGCTTGTTTTACCTAAGGCTTTAGAAGAGGCACTTGCATATAAGGATCAGCGACAAGCTGCTCTTGGGAATGAAGAAGAGAAAGAACCAGGTATATCTTATACTTAAAAAACCTTCTGATTATAATTTTTTATGTTACTTTTTCAATGTTATAACTACAGTCATTAGAAATAGAGTGTAAGTTTGTGCTAATTATTCCTGTATTCCTCATGTAATATGATCTTCTGTAGGCTGTAGGCTGAAGTATTTAGCCAGAAAATGACTAATGTACTTAATTTTAGCTGTGTAATATTTGGAAAAAAACATATAAATATCATAGGTATTCTGTTCCCAAAATGTTTATAGATCTTAAACAGTTTTGTTCTATAGTATTTAATGCAATTAAAATAGTTTAATCCATATGGATTGGTTTATTAGTTTTTCTCTTAATTTGTAAAATTGATAAACAAAATCGTAATCAATTATTTTTTATGCATAAATATTGTAATAAATTATATTTCATGCATAAATACAAGTACAGTAAATTATCCTGTCCTCACTTGTACGGATCACGATTATCCGACTACCAACCAGGACTACCAATCGTGACCTATGTATTATGAAAATCACCAAACACATATTATAAAAAAAATATTCCTTCATAGCTACCAAAATATTTTATTTCGTGATTAAGGCTGCAGTATTGTAGTATCACATAATGTAAGCTAAGAAAATATATATGTTCATACATAAATAAGTACATACATCTTATGTTGGAAAATGTATCTTTTTATAATTTCTTAATAAACATTCATTTTCTTTGATATGAATTTGGCTTTAAAAAATGCATAAAATTATGTATGCACAAAACCAAAGGAGGTTTTTCATACATTTGATCATTCCTACTTTCGATTATCCAAATGCCTCACGACAATGATTTGTCTGGTTAATTGAGTTTCTACTGTATAAATATCACATATCTAAATCTAATGCCATTTATGTTTTTTTTATTTATGTTATTTATTTATGCCATGTCTTATCTTATTTTACTTACTATATTATTGTGTATCTGTGATCTTAATATATAGCTTTTTCCTTCTTTTTCTTAAAGAATAGCAATGTGTTTGAATACATAGTTCTACCAATGCACTGGTGGATAAAATTGTGATGGTAGGGAAATCCTATCGTATGTAATCGTATTGTATCCTATCATGTATTTATCAGTGATTATTATCAATGTAAATTTTATCCAGGACACATTATCAAACAAAGACAAGCCTTGTTAACTTACAAAAAATCTTCAAGTTATGCTATAAATATTTATATATACCTATATATATATATTAAGAATGTAAATCTAACAAGTCTATACTTATTAGTTTTTTCGAAAAAAAAAATTGTTGCATATCATGGAATAAGTAATGAAATACATTTCAATCATTTTTTGGATGTTTGAACATACATCACTGCTAAACTACTGAGTTCACGAAACAATCATAAAGCATAGTTCAGACTAACATTTAGTCATGGTTAAGTAACATGAGTTAAGTAAGAAAGAAAAGTAGATAAGTAAATGGATTTAATATATTAAGATTATTTTACTATTCACCATTTTTTAGATCAGGTACTATATGGACGGAGTCATAATCACAGCTAGTACACAATAAAATAACATACTTTAATTAATTAACTGTATAGGCATACTTTAGACCTACTAGTTACATATATCTACCACCTCTATATATGGGTTATAGAGGAAACTGGCGACCTATAAACCTGATATTCCCACCCTTTGTGTAAATACATATCATTCCTATACAAATTAAATTTTTAGAACGAGAAAGAGAGCCAGAAGCACCTCCTGCTCCTGTAATCAGTACTGAATATGATGTTGAAGAAGATGAAGGTGAATCTGATGATGAAAACATACCAGAACCACCACTGCCACCAGTCATTTCAAAACAAGAAGTAAGTACTGAATAAAATTTAGATAATTTAATTTAAAAGTTTAGTGACGCTGTAAAGACCTTTCCAGGTCAACAGTGTTTTCATTTCGAATAAAAAAAAGATAATTTAATTTTTTATAGTGTTTCTAATTCAATATTTATCCTGGAAATAATATTTTAGTAAATATGTCCTCAACTGTATGTGAATATATCTATGGTAAATGGGCTAATTGACTATAGAGACATTAATACTCCTTGTTAATTATTTAATTTAAGAACAGTGTAATTCAAAAAAATGTCCATCAGCATTAGCATCTGTTGGTGTTATACTGACCTTTAAGCCTCTTGATAACTATGTTCTGGTTGATCTCAAACCATGATCAATCAGAAGAGAATCATTATATTTTTATCAACCACCAGACAATTCAATTATTGTCCACAATTAACATGTTATAAACAAATCACAATTTAAAAAATTGTTAGATTACTGGCAGTAGAAATTAACAAAAAAAAATACTAAACTAAAATTTTGAAACATTATAAAATTAAAAAGGTTCTTGTTTAAGGTTTGTTTTTTTGCACAAAGGATAAAATTCTGATATACAATGATTTCAATACACCTTTTACCATACTTTATTTGATTAGCTTTATCTTTACTCTAGCTTTTCCCGCGACTTCGTTCGTGTGGAATAGTTACTTGGGGCTAAAGCAACCATGCAGCGAAAACTCTCAAAAGAAAAAAGAACTATTTTTAATCATTCTTCATTGGTGCGCTGCTCTTATACGTCTTAGCGTGATGATATATAGCCTATAACCTTCCTGGATAAATGAGCTATGTAACACTGAAATAATTATTCATATCGGATTAGTAGTTAGTGAGATTACCCCTTTTTTTTTTGTTTTTACGTGAAGAAATCCCTTATGGATACCACCCTCCCGGGTGAGAGGATGGGTTATGTCCGGCTTGTACGGACTAAAACCCCATGGTGTACCGTCAGACTGTAGTGTTGGGGCGGCAAGGGATCGTGCTAAGCTATTCCCCTTAGATAGTGGATACACACCAGCTGCCTCCCCTCGTCCGCCGGACCTGTGCAATGAGGGGATGAGCCCCCCGATTACATCCCCTCAGGTCCGGCTACGGTGGCAAGAGGAGTTGGGCAAAGCGCCGCCTCTTCCTGCCGGTCCTCCGTTGGCGAAGACGGCCACTGAGGGGATCCGCCTCGCGGGCCCTCTCCGCCGCCTCCTTTTGCGAGATGACTTCCTCGCAAAAGGAGGCCACCACTCGCCACGCCTGCTCGCTGCCGAGCGTGGTTTCGTCCATGTCCAAATCCTCTCCTACCACCACCGCTAGAGTGCGGCGCTCCACCTCCCACGCAGCACACTCAGAGAGAGTGTGCTGCGCGGTATCCTCCTCAGCGCCGCACTCATGGCAGGCGGCGGTCGGCTCCCTGCGAGCGATCCGGTGCAGGTACCACCCGAAACAACCGTGTCCGGTCAGCACCTGCACCAGCCTGAACGACAGGGAGCCCCATCTCCTTCCAATCCACTCCCGCAGGACCGGGCGGACGGCGTCAACGGTGTGCGACCCGTAGCGCGCGTCCGCCAGGTCCAGCATCCACCTCCCAATAGCCTCCTCCCGCAATTCCCGCCTTTTAACTTCTATCTCCCTGGGAGCCGAGGGCTCCCCACTACGCTTCCTCGCCGCCGTGAATTCGTACACGGCGGCGAGCACTCCAGTTTCCAGCTCCCAGGGAAGGGAGCCGGCGAGCGTAAAAGCCGCCGCCGATGACACCGTCCGGTATGCCCGGATTGCCCTCAGTGCCACCTAGTGAGATTACCCCTGCAATGTCACAAACTCACAAACTTTACGACTTTATAATAGTAGTATATATTTATTGTAAACTTAGTTTATTCCAACTATATTCTTTCTAATTTTATGTACATGCAATCCAGAATTTCATTTAAAATACAATTTTAATATGATGTTTATATATTTCAGACACAGGCCAGCAAAGCAACTAAAAATAAGAGACAAAAGAAGAAAAAGAAGGCGGCGAAGAACAAACGTAAAGAGGAAGCAAAGAAAAAAGGTGATCAGAATTCTAGTCAGGATGAAGCCAGGAAGTCAAGTGATAAAGAAAATGAAAAAGAAGTCACTATAGAGTAAGTATATAAGTATTATTATTTTTGTAAAATGCATTATATAAAAGTTTAATAAAAGTTTGAGTAAATGATTTACAGAAGTTATGGAAAATAACATCTGTACTTAAATGAAATCCTTTATATAATATTTCAAATGAATCTGTTTATAAACTAACTTCGTAATGTAATACATTAGAGCATTAAAGGTGGTAGAGTCACACTGAAGCTATTACTGGCTTCAGCATGAATCGGTCGGCTTGTCCGGAGTAGTACCACCCTCTCACAGAAAACTGATGTGAAGTAACGGTGCTTGCATTGTTGCATTGTTGTGGTATATATCCTGGAATGTTAAGAACACTCTAAATAGTTAAAATGTTGTTCAAAGTTCCTGAAAACAATTGAGATTTATGTTTTAGGGAAATAAAATATAAAAATATTGGTAGCAACACTGTATATAGTAATAATAAGATATATTTTATCAGAATTTAAATTTTGTTTTTAATTTGGTTGTAATTTGTTTTTTACTTTTAGATATGTACAAGAGAATATACAATTTCATGAGCTGGAACCAATGTATAGACAATTTCATCGGATATTTGAGGCTTTCAAAATTACCGAGAAGAAGGATGATGCCATTAAAGAGGAGGGGAAAGATGCACCAAAACCTTCAAAACCACTGGAGAAAGTACAGGATCAGTTTGCTACAGATGAAGAAGCAGTTGAAGTAAGTTTTGTTTACAGATGCAGTATGTTATCATCAGTCGTGAATAATACTTTTAGAAAAGAACCTAAATAGTATTTTATTAAAAATGGTAACATTTTTTAATTTCTGCTATGGAAGTAAAAGGTATCTGAGTAAAATAGAAATTGGGAAAAGATTGAAAAGTCCGTAGCTTGTTTCTTTAGTGAATGTATGGGTATAGCATTTTTTGATTATATCTAATTTGAGAACAGAAACTTCTTGGTGAACAAAAAGTAGTATTAGATGCTCTTCTTTCATGAATACATACATACCAGGTGTCTATTTAAAGTTTATCACCCTTTAAATCCTATGGTAGGTCATGGTCACATTTAAAATATAAAATAATAATATCAATACAAACACCACTTGACAACAAAGTGAACCGTAGGTAAAGTTTGTTCTAAGAATTTCCAAAGTATGGATAATAACTGAAATAAACCTAAGATGAATGACAAGTGATAAAACTTGTGAGCGGCGACCCGGAGTTAATAACTTTCGATAATAAAACGGACAATAAAAACTCTTGTTTGTTCAAATTTAGATAAAATATCCTTAGTTAGTTGGTTGGCTTCATCTTCATTTCACCCGACGGTTATTCACACTATGCTTTAACATAATAGAGGATTGAGTATAATTTTTGTATGTATCTAGATAATTAGGTAGGTAGGTTTTTGAAGGTGATAGAGCCACGCTGAAGATTTTAGCTCGAATGGGTCGACTCGGCCGGCTTAGTACCACCCTCTCACAGAAACACCGACGTGAAGTGTATAACCACTGTTGCATGGCTGCGTTTCGTTCGGTCAGTGAGAGCGTTGGAGGCCCACCGCCCTCCAGGTTGGCAACGCACTTACGAAACTTCTTATGATGCTGGTGTCTATGGACGGTGATGATCACTTAACATCAGGTGACCCACCTGTTCGTTTGCCTCCTATGTTATAAAAAAGGTCTAGTTATGTGAAGTATGTATTTGTTTAATTGATTTTGAACGAGAATCGAGTGCAGAATGTCCTCATAAATATAGCTACGGTCTAAACATTCACCTGGTATATTAGCACTGAAGTAAATGTTAACGAAGTTGCAAAATTTGATTGTATTTTGTGTAAATGACAGAAAACTGCAGCAGATGAAAAAGAACGATTATCTAAGCGTAAATTGAAGAAGTTATCGCGACTATCTGTTGCCGAGCTGAAACAGCTTGTCCCGCGGCCGGACGTCGTCGAGATGTATGACGTCACAGCAAGAGACCCCAAGCTGTTAGTGCAACTAAAAGCACATAGAAACACTGTACAAGTACCAAGGCACTGGTGTTACAAGAGAAAGGTATCTGGAAATTAATTTCATTTTAATTGTAACAAGATCAAGATGGTATCGTACCTTACCGTAATGTATAGTGGCTGAAACCGAAACGCCACAAGCTAAAAGACGAGTCACTGTGACTGGTTTATCGTTGGTATATTTGTTTATGGTGTTTGTAACAAATTTGAATGATTGACAGTATTTGCAAGGCAAGAGGGGTATAGAAAAACCACCATTCGATTTGCCAGACTTTATAAAGAAAACCGGGATAATGGAGATGCGAGCTTCTCTCCAAGACAAAGAAGAAACAAAAACTCTGAAAGCCAAAATGCGGGAACGAGCGAGGCCAAAGTTGGGCAAAATCGATATTGATTATCAGAAACTACATGATGCTTTCTTCAAGTAAGTTCCAAGTTCGTTTTTAGAATTAAATATTACCTTTCCTTTTTAAATGTACAGAAAAAAAAAACACAGTGCGTTGTAGTTTTACATGTGTAGTTGTTATTGCCCCTTCAATTACCTGATTTTATGATTTCCAGTTTATAATCTCTTATCACTTCTCTTAATAACATTATCTAACTCAAAAACAATTTATTGCATCAAAATGGTTGTGATTTTGAAACATTTTCTGTCTGTTTGTATAAACACGCATCACTGCTAAAGTACTGGGTTAAAGTAAAGTATATCATCGGGAGGAACTGAGTCTTTGTTTCATTAGAATTGGTCCACTCTATCATAAGTTACTGTAATTTTAATGACGGCTCGAGTTAAGTATGAGAGAAGAGTAGTAATCTTTAAGGACACGCTCTCAAAAAAGGTCCATTTTCATTGTTTTCCGGTAAGAATTACAACAAAACTATTGAACTTTGGTTAACATAACAACTAACTACAGATACATTGAACCTTTAACAATGACGTATGGATGATGATCTTTTAAAATTAATAAATTTTCATTAAAAAAAATCAATTCTCCGTAGCCCCATCGCGCAAAACAGCCTGCTTTTCGGCATGAAAATCTCAGTAAATTTACATTTTTCTTAATAAGAAAAAATACCTTCTTATGCTTCATATAGTCAAGTTTAGTGCATCGAAATAATATTTAAGATATCTTTACCATATCTAAGAAAAATATTCAATAACTTTTAAACAAAATTTCACCACTTTCTCGGAGTTATGTAGATCTTAACACTTAGAGAATAAGGTGCAATTTATTTCCTTCATTTAGATTCGATTAACAAAACGACGTTGAATAAGAAATCACTCAGTTCATTCCGCGCTCGAGCGCCTTAGCGACTGGTCGTCTACGTCGCTCTACACCGGATTGCTTTAGAAAAATACATCGTTATACGTGTACTTATACACTTCACGAAACTTCTTGATCATTTTGAAAAGGTAACCAATCTTGAAGCAGTGTTTTATATTTAGGTTAGGTAGTGTTTATAAACTAGATGGTACTCGCAACTTTGTCTCGGTTGTTAATTATATTATAATAATAATGACAACAATATTTTATGTATGTAGAATAACATGTAGAAAACTCAAGATAAAATATAATTTGATTACAAAATTTCTTTGTAACTTCACATAATGCTGAAATGCTTTTAAAAATCGTACTTTCTTAAAACCTAAACAAATTTTGATATGTTTTTAGATAAATAAACAGTGTTTAAAATGTCTGAAAAAGTATCAATCTCTATAGGTTTCGCATGATGCGCACACGACAGCAGACCTCTATTATACATTTATATGTAAAATCTTCTATCTATCTATACTATAATAAAACTCTAACAAATCGAAATCTGTACATTAAATATTTTTTGAAAATTTTAATCAGGGTAGACTATGTTATCGATATAGAAGCCAAAAATAATCTTTTTACAATTTTTGTCTGTCTGTCTGTCTGTCTGTCTGTCTGTCTGTCCCTATGCACACGCATCACTCTGAAACTTGACATAATGATACCTAATATAACGAGATTACATCAAACTTACTTTTTGTCCCATAAAACTCAAAGGGTTCTTCAGGATAAAGGATTAAAGTTTAGTATCTAAACCCGTATTACTCTGAAAGTACTGAACCAATTTTAACGAAACTTAACACAGTGATAACTGATATTATAAGGCTACATCCAGGATACTCTTTGTCCCATAAAACGCAATGAGTTCTCCAGGATAACGAAAAATAAAAATTTGTAGTTAACGTAACTAGACTTTTTTGCGACACCTTAGTACAAGAGCCGACAACGTTGGAAGGACAAGAATTTTAGAGTACCTGATTCTTTAATATATGAATATATATTTTTTTGTATCATAAGAGGCAAACGACAGGTGAGTCACGTGATGTTTAGTGACCACCACCGTCTATAGACACTAGCAACACCAGGGGATTTGCAAGTGCGTTTCCAACCTGTATATGGGGGAGGGTAAGGGAAGGGAAAGAAGGAAAGGGCAAGAGAGGTAGTCTTCCGGCACTCTCACTGACCGAACGAAACACTACAATGCAAGCACTGTTATTTCACGTCGGTTTTCTGTGAGAGGGGTGGTACTACCCCGGAGGAGCCGACCCATACATGCTAAAAACAAAAATAGCTTCAGCGGGGCTCTACCACCTACAGAAATTATCAATATATCAATAGACAGAATTTAGGACACTTGGTAGCGGGTTAACGTTGTATTTTTAATAGGCATTTTGATTTATGATTAATCAATAATAGGTTTAGGAACATTTTTTTCAATAACTTTTAAAGGCAATTAAACAGTCAGACACATTTTTTATAAACAATCATATATATACCCGCTGATATATTTTATAAATAAAAAAAAAGAATGTGGTGTCGTGGGACACCAGGTAGGAACGAAGTTCCTTCGGCTAATGTAGAATCGACACTATTTACAAAAAAAAAAAATCGTGCTCAATTTTATGTAATCGTAATTCAAATTATCAATTAAAATAACAAAATATGTCTCTTTATTTTTGTTTGACAACATAAAATTACATAGACATAGAAGTAATTACAAAAAAGGAGAAAAAGGCATTATACGAGGGCGGTCTGAAAAGTTTCCGACCTCAACTTGAAAATGGCAACACTCGTCAATAAAAGTCAGGGAATATAGTTGTGCATCTTTTGACAGTAACACACCAAAGTTTCAGCCATTTTGGACGCGCAGTTTTTATTTGACAGTCCTTTGAGTGAGCCGAAGTGAGTATTTTTGTGAAAATGGAAAAAATCGAGTATCGAGCAGTCATAAAATATTTGTTTTTGAAAGGGAATACGCCTACGCAAATCAAAGATGAGTTAAACTCTGTATACGGGGCCTCTTCACCTTCATTTACCACAGTGAAATTTTGGGCAGCTGAATTTAAACGTGGCCGTAAGAGCTTGGTAGATGATGAACGTCCAGGACGTCCAAAAATTGTAACGACTGACGATAACATCGATAAAATTCACCAAATGGTGTTAGATGACCGCCGAATTAAAGTGAGAGAGATAGCAGAGGCAATGAAGATATCCAAAGAACGTGTTTGTCACATATTAAATCAAGATTTAGGTATGAGAAAGCTGTCCGCGCGTTGGGTGCCGCGTTTGCTAACTTTAGACCAAAAACGTGTTCGAATGAACATTTCCAATGCTCTGTTGGCACAGTTTTGGCGCAATAAATCCGAGTTTTGGCGCCGATTAATTACTGTAGATAAAACTTGGATACATCACTATACGCCTGAAACAAAAACACAGTCGAAACAGTGGACTGCAAAGGGGGAACCGGCTCCAAAAAAAGCAAAATCTGTTTTTTCGGCTGGGAAAGTGATGGCGACTGTTTTTTGGGATAGTCATGGAGTTATCCTAATTGATTATCTTCAAAAAGGGAAAACCATTACAGGAGCATACTACGCATCATTACTTGACAAGCTGAAGGCAGAAATTGCGGATAAACGGCCACATTTGCAAAAAAAGAAAATCCTGTTTCACCAAGACAACGCCCCGTCTCACACCTCAACAGTTGCCATGGCGAAAATCCACGAATTACGGTTCGAACTGCTTGACCATCCCCCTTATTCACCAGATCTAGCCCCAAGCGACTTCTTTCTGTTCCCTCAGCTAAAAACTGCACTCGGAGGACAAAGATTTTTGTCAAATGAGGAGGTAATCACCTTCGTGAACAACCATTTTGCAGAGAAGAACGCCGAGTACTATTTGGACGGATTAAAGAGATGGGAGCATCGCTGGGAGAAGTGTATAGAGTCACAAGGAGACTATGTTGAAAAATAAAAATAAATTTTATGATAAAAATTCTTGTGTCTATGTTAGGTCGGAAACTTTTCAGACCACCCTCGTACACTACTCGCTTGTGTATACGACTGGCGCGCCTGCGCACGTCTCATTTAACTGTTTTATTCCATGTACTTTTTGTTACGGTTTTACTATCACATTTTTTTCAGTTTGGTCGCGCAGCAAAATCCCTATCTCCTCCAAGCCTGCCGTAGGGAACTTCGTTCCCTATAATAAATTTCATACCAATTATTTATTTCCATAGCAAAGAACAAATTTCATTTTATTAAATATTATTGACCACCACATACAACGATAAACGTAAACGTATGACTTGGGATTGACACCATCTTAAATATATGCGTCGTCTACCATCAGGCTATACGAAACCGAAATATCTTGGGCCGGCGAGGTGAAATATCTCGGTGTCACTTTAAATAAACACTTAAATTTCGATTCACACACAGAAAGAGTGCGAAACAAAGCCGCATGGTCTTGAGTCGTTTCTATCATTTGTTTTGTCATAAGAGAAAAAAGTCTCCCAGACATAAACTCACTTTATATAAAACTTGCATCCGTCTGATTATGACGTAAAGTTGTTCGGTCTTTGCACATGCGCAAAATCGTATTCTAAAGTTGCAGGTTCTCCAGAACCGAGCCCTACGTAAAATCACCGGTGCCCCATGGTACGTCCGGAATAAGGATCTCCACAGGAGCTGGAGATGCCTTCTGTCTGGGCGTATATAAAATCACTCACACGTAGTTATTTCGAAAAAGCCGCGAATCATCCTAGCCCGTTAGTGGTATCCCCCGCGAACAATGAACCCGTACCCAACGCTGCGCAGTATAGAAGACGACCGCGACACATTTTTACCGACCCTCCTGATTCAATCACGTCAGCGAATGATCAATACCAGCCTGTCTCTTCAAACAGAGCGTGTTCTCGCCCACACCCGCATGACCGCAGATCACGCCGTCGTGGTTTGGGAGTAAATTTCGCTTCCGCAAAATAAATTAGGCCCTCCTCGGCAACGGCTCAGGCCTAGATCTGTTCCCTCGGCGTGGAGTCCTTGAGTACGCTGCTCACACAATACAGTGACACAAGAGTTCTACCCCTATTTTTCGTTATCCTATCCTATCCCATATAGTTTAGAGGAATTTTTTCTACACAAAATACATATAGGAGTTGTTGAGACACGCATGCTTGGTACACATACATGTTTCAATAACTTATATACGTATATAAGTTACCGGACTACTAAGGCGAGCGCTCAAGGCACTCAGCCAGTTTTATTTTGACAACCAGCTCAAGGATGCACGGCACACCTCGGCTTGGCTGTTGCCTGTTGCATGCAAAATCGCGACCTATCTTAACTAACATAACTAAGTATTCATATATGTATGAGTTGTTGAAACGTACAAGTGTACCAAGCATACACGCATCAACAACTCCTGCATATATTTATTATCAGAAAATTGAGAGTTTTTCAGTTCGATAAGGGAAAAAAGTAAACCCTTCCACTTTCATGTGTAAGCGTGTAGGCATCAACGTATATGGGGGTGATCGTGTAGTGTTGTAGCGGTGATGTATATTTGTGTGTCACCGTATCGCGCAAGCAACGCACTCAAGGGATCCCTACCGAGGGATTGAACCTGATGTATAAAACTGGCTTGGTTTGAAGGTGATAGGTACTATGCTGTGAGTGGTACAGAGATTATTTATAAAAATATATTGGAAATATATTTCAAATACATTTTCAAAACAGTTTATAACTCTTAGACAATAGTTTCAAGCAAGTGACATTTGACGCTTTCGACGCGATTATTGACGCTTCGATACGGTGTTCATATATTTTTCTTTAATACAATGGAGTATAAAAAGGTTTAATACAAGTTGAAGATAGTTATGATAAAGTAAGTGGTGGAGATGTTTATTCAGTTTTATGTAGGTTAGTTTTTATTTTAATTGATCCTGGTACATGACGCTACGAAAGAGTACTAGGCTTATTAAAAAAAAAAACATGTAATCTGGGTATATGTTTGAGTGAATCCGTGGATAGTTTGGATTCACAATTGGAAATGGTATTTGTGGCTGCAATGGGGTATCAGTTTTATTTGCGGGGTGGTAGGGCTCTACAGCCTGACTGGGTCACAACCACCATGTACATGGCGAAAAAATCCTTAATAGTGACTCGCTTCTGCGCGTCGCGTTTCGGGATCAGCCTGTGCATATCCAGCTTTCTGTAGGCCGGCATGATAGTGGCGACCAGCGATGTATAGTGTGTCACTCGGTGGTCCCTATTGTTTTTGGATTAAACTGTGGTTACCATCAGGCATAGTGTAGGCATTTTGCCGTGCTACGATAAAAAAAAAAACAATTTTTTTCGCGTGATAACTAATTTGGTGCAAACGAAGTTGCACAGGTCAGCTAGTCTATAATAAAACTGTAACAAGCCCAAATATGTACATTAGATATTTTTTGAAAATTTTAATCGGGATAGACTTTGTTATATTTATTATGTTATAATTATTTGTTATCGGTATAAAACCTAAAAAGAATATTTTTACAATTTTTGTCTGTCTATCTGTCCCTGTGAACACGTATCACTCTAAAAGTACTGAACCAATTTTGACGAAACTTGACAAAGGGATAACTAATATTACAAGATTGCATCTAGGATACTGTCCATTACAAGGCAAGGGATTCTTTAGGATAACGGACGAAGGACAAATATTTGTATTCAATTAAATTCTTGATGGATTTTGGTTAATTTTCTTTGTGCTATATATAACAGACAGATTAGCTAAACATTTAAGCCATATTTCATATTTTTAAAGTTTTGTATTCAGGGAATCCCTGCTACTACCAATCCGATTTTGAACTTTTTTCAACGTTAGAAAGATAATATATGTATATATTATCTCTCAGTATTATAGATAATATTTATTTTGGCAAATATATATTTTCAATAGTTAATCACAAAGAATGTAATTAAACCGGCAAAAATTAATTTATCGACAACATATGTAGGTTAGTTTTTATTTTAATTGGACCCGGTAGGTGATGCTGCGAACGGGTTGTAAGCTTATTTTTAAAGATTTCTCACATACCAACTGGGTATATATTTGAGTGAGCCCCTGTATAGTTCAGATTTACAATTAAAAACGGTAGATGTCGCTGCAATCGTGTTTTAAGTTTATTTAGAATTTAGCGCAGACGAAGTTGCCCGGGTCAGCTAGTATTCTATAAAATAACCAGCATTTTCAATGAGGCAGAGATCATTAATTACCTACTTTTCTCTCATACTTGACTCATGTCTTCATTCGATTCACAATTTATTTTGACAGAATAAGCCGAATTAATAAAACAAAGACTAAATGCTATCTCGTGGTATGCCTTTATGCTTTTTTTAAATATTTTATCATAAGTTTTATACTTGAGCAGTAATAAGTGCACCGACAAACAAATAGATAGACATTTCCATTGATAGGATTGAAATGTATTTAAATACTTATTATTGAGTTACTTGCAATATTTTTTTTCACATAAATCTTATAAGCCCAAGAATGTAACGCTCAATGTATGTATAGAAGACATAAATTATATTCGTATATATACTGCTAACATGATATACCTCCTCGCCTGGCCCTTGAGCAACAATACCTTGATCTGACACTATGTGACTAGATGCTTGAGTATGACCTTGAAAAATGATAATTTGATCCCGCACTATGAGATAACATATAACAAAAGTATAATGTTAATAATACAAAAAAAACTATAATATTTTCTATAAAAGTATCAAAGTCGTTTATAGTGAGTAAAGTGTCCCCCTGGTTATCAGTTGTCTCTGTGTGCGTGAGCTATGTAGGTCTAGTAGTATGACTTGTTGGCGAAATTTACGCACGAAAACTGAGAGCGCGTCCCTAACTATTTTGGTTGAACATACTAATCTCAGGTACTTCTGTTCCAATTTCTTTCAATGTTAAATAGCTCATTTATCGAGGAAGGCTAAATATCATCATGTTAAGACCAGTAGAAGCAGACTCACCAATGAAAAATGCTTCAAAATAAGGGTATTTTCCTTTTAAGAGCTTCCGCTGTGTGTTAGCATTAGCCCTAAGTAATTATTTTACGCGGACGAAGTCGCGGCCAGAAGCTAGTTACAAAAAATAATCTATCTTTTCTTTTTTTCTCGAACTGACTACGCTATTGGCCTAACTAGGCCTTCACAGCTTCACCGCACTACTAAATAATCTAGAAAGTGTTAAAGAGTACATTTTTACCGATTTTTTTTTTATTTGTATCGTTGATGGTCAAGCTCTATGGTAATATTGTGATCAGACACAGTGTCGATTGATATATGTTTGAAATCTGCAATTAGCCTGAATTTCAGGGCAAGGTAAAGATAATGCAGTGGTACGGCTTTTTCTGATTCATCTGACAAACTACTCTTATAAGTTGAAGATCTGTCAAGTGCGCATAGGTGTGTTACAGCAGTCGCATATCTCTACATAAAATATGTTACCATCTTAGACTATTCGCAATTGCAAATATTGCTATTTGTATTAAATATGCAAAAAGTTCTAAATTAAGTCGGTGATCACAAAAATGTGTTAGTAAACATATACACAATCTGTGATCAGATTCGCACAGTGTGATAACTGGGCACTATGTATATATTTTTCTTTTACAAACAAGGGTCCATAGACAATTAGGCAAATGGTGAGTACTATTTCCATACTGTAAATATATTTTACTACTAATTTTAGAAGCAGTGTTTTACGTAATAACCTAAATAAACTTAAAAGACACTCGTGACTTGTCACTTGGAGTTATAATATTTTATTTTATGATGGATACTCTTGTTTTCCACTCATTTGATTTTTTTTATTAATTATTTGATAACATATTGTTACATATTCTCACAGGGACTATCAATAATTACAAAATTGAACAATTTTGATTTAATCAAAAATTTAACGCTTAATTGTACAACTACTTAATTTAAATCCAAAAAATTATACAAAACAATTATACAAGTTTATAATAAAAACATAGTTTGTAGGCAATTTAATTATTAATCGCAAGGGGAGTTCTTCATAATGATACACTATATGGTATAAAGAACTCGCCAATCGGAATCTCATATTATGTACATTATTTTTTTATTCTGTTTGTAAGCCTCAACTACTATGGCATACACTGTATAATGTTACTAAGGTTGACTTATGGCTACTTTATTTATAATTTAGAGAAGGTTTTTTTCAGTTTTAGGCTCTATGCATTTAAGGGTTAAAACCAGTGAAAGGGTTCTGGAGATTAAGAATAAAAAAAAAAAGAAATTGACCATGGCCCGACTGTTTTATATGGAACACTTAATTTTCTTTTCAAAAAAATAGTTATCATCCAATAGTTTATACAATAATATTTAAAAAGAAATAAATAGTTTATTTTTTGATAATTTACATATTTTACATAGTACTGAGTTTCTGTTTTTTTTTTGTTATTAGTTTTTCTTAAAACGATTTCTCTAATTAATGTTTAGATGGCAAACAAAGCCGCGTATGACGATCCACGGCGATCTCTATTACGAAGGTAAAGAATTCGAGACTCGCTTACGAGAAAAGAAACCTGGAGACCTCTCGGAGGAACTGAGGACTGCTCTTGGTATGCCAGTCGGACCTGGATCTCATAAGGTAAAATCACTTTTATTGAAAATTTGTTTGGATGCAATCTTTAAATCTTGCATACTAATATTATAAAGAGGTAAAGTTTGGGAGTTTGTGACGTTGTAGGGGGTGATCTCAAGAACTAGTGGCCCGATTTAAAAAATTCTTCGAGTGTTATATAGCTCATTTATCGAGGAAGTTTAAAGATTACATATCATCACGCTAAGACCAATAGGAGTGGAGCACCAATGAAGAATGTTTCAAAATCGGGTTTTTCTTCCTCTTTAGAGCTTCCGCTGTGTGTTAGCCCAAAGTAACTATTCCACGCGGACGAAGTCGCGGACAGAGGTTTATTTTATATGTAATTCTTCTGTCCGTGAGTGTGTGACTGAACTCCTAAACGGCTGGACAGATTATAATGCAATTTTTTGTGTGCATTCAGGTGTATTCAAGAATGGTTTAGACTCACAATTTGACCCGTTAGGTGGCGCTGAGGTTTTGATTTTAGATATTTTATCATCAAATTAGGACAACGTCCGCCGGGCCCGCTTGTTTTTCTCTAATAAAAATTACAAGTATTTTATAATCTATATTGTGTTTTTTTCCAACTGATTACGTTAGTGACCCAGCAAGGATTTAACAGCTTCACCGGACTACTAAGGCGAGCGCTTAAGGCACTCAGCCGAACTTAAGGCACTTAGCCGATTATATTGTGTTGTAATTGTTTCAGGTACCACCACCATGGCTCATTGCTCAACAACGTTACGGTCCACCACCCTCCTACCCGAATCTGAAGATACCAGGACTGAATGCACCTATACCAGAGGGATGTGCATTTGGCTACCACGCAGGTGGTTGGGGCAAACCGCCCGTGGATGAGATGGGTAAACCTTTGTACGGAGATGTATTTGGACATCAGAGCAATGGGCAAGACGTGAGTATAATTCAAACATAAAATATTGTATACTAAAACCCACTACTTTTTCTCATGAAGATTTTTTTGTTTGTCCCGGGAACTTGCTTGTAAACTAAGATAACCCTATTTTTTATTCTTGATTGTTTTGTAACCTATACTAAATTTCATCAAAGTGATTTTGCTAAAAATAAAATGTAGTCCTGATAATCTTTTTGTAATGGTCTGTGCAATTTGAAATGATCAACCATAAGTCGTTAATTATTTTATTGCATTTTTTACATCAACAGTAGTCACCAGCTTTGATTATAATTAGAATAATACAATGATAGTAATAAATTTTATTTTACCAGGATCTAGATGATCAGGATATTGACAGGACTATGTGGGGTGAATTAGAATCGGAATCCGAGGAAGAATCTGAAGAAGGTATGGCTACCATTAATCACCAAGTGATTTACTTATACTTAAACCAACTATTATTGCCTCATTTTTGATGGCAACAATGGATTTTAAGTATAATCATTATTTTTATAAATTGTTTTCAAAAATATAAGACTAAAAGGATATTTTTTTACAAGAAAAAAATTCAGTCTTAGGTTTTTATTCTCCTTAATAATGGGGTAAAGGGAGTATTCTTATGGGGACTATGGCTCCCATGACCACCTTCGAATCCGTAGCTATTACTAATAATTTAATTCTTTTTTGTCTAGGGTGACTGCCAAACAACTGATCTAATTCTAAGAATATTTTTAGTAATATTTTGTATACAAATATTGTAATAGAGGCTTGTGCATTACAACAATTAGCGTGAGAAACCTAAAGCGGCACTCTGAATAGATTAAGCACTTAACCGAGTTCAATGCACAACCAAACAATTAATGCCCATCATTGATCCCTATCATATGCACGTTTAATTTATGACCCGTTTTCTTTGTACATAACTTATTGTATTTATTACTATGCTGCTTACTTATTATTTTCATTTTCTAGATTTACTTTTATTATGTAACTCTGAGATTATTTGAACTCTCAGTTCACATATTGCTGTGTACTGTATATTTGAATATCAACGGAGGAAAGTAGAACTGTCATAACTTGAAAAACCGAAATTTACACCAGAGCCAAAAAACTATTTCAAAACTTCAACGTTTTTTATATGTAGTATCTTTATATACAAGAATATGGTAAACAGTAATTTGGCCCAAAATACAAATTACGACATTTCCGCTTGTCCCGTCGATATATTGGCTTGGCTCAATAAAGGAGAATTCGTACACTTGCTGCCAAAGCGTTTACAAGTCACGACAATCGGAGTCATATATTTCATTGATTTCTTTCAACCTTCTGAATGTAGTGATGAGATAGTTACGCTGCCACATCCAGTTAAAGTAGTGAATATTTTGGAAACTTTAGTACTTTGACTATTTTGTGTTTGTAGAGGAATCCGGAGACGAGGGTGAGAAACCGGGTGAGCAGGATGTGTCCGCTGGAGTAGCAACCCCGGGCGAGGGTCTGGTCACTCCAATGGGGCTGAGTTCCGTCCCTCCCGGCATGGAGACCCCGGACACTATCGAGCTCAGGAAGAAGAAACTCGATACTGATGTTGAAGGGTTAGTTAAATACATTTCTACTAGTTTTGTCCGCGTTTCTGTTAATTCACATTTGTTGTATCTCAGAAAGAGTACCTTTTTTTCTGAGTGAAAGTATTTTATGTCTTTTTTTGGACTTGCGACTACGTGTATGTAAAAATATTATGATAATCAGTTGTGTAGTTAAAATATGAAAGCATATAAAACAAATTAATTTTCTTGTTTATAATATTAGGGTGACAATTCTAAAGGAAAGCCATAGACTTTATTTTAATTTAGATTTTTAAATGCTACGATATTCACTTGATTTAGGTGGTAAATGCTGTGTGTTGGTATTAATAACCAACTTTAATATAAGTCGTGGTTTTAATTTAATTAAATCGATATAAATTTAAATTAAAACTCTTTGACTGATTGAAACTAACCTAAAAGTGTGATGAACAAACTCACATTCGCATTTATAATATTAGTAAGGATGTACAAAAGAAAAATATTAATCACCAAGCTAGGTTTTTCCGCGATAGGAAATCACGTATTAATGAACTCATAGGTACTTATAAAAAATGGAGTAATAACTGTGTATTTAGTTAGATAGAAATAAAGATAAGAGTGTCTAAAAAGTTAAATAAAAATAGCGAAATCTATATAGTTGTTTTTATATGATTTACGTACCGGGGAAGGTCTTTGATAATTTATTTGAAACAATAGAAATGATATCTCTGTTGAATTGAATCTATAACATTTTTCTACTTGAATATTTGTTTCAGTGGCGACACACCCGCTTTGTACCAAGTTGTTCCTGAAAGGCGAGTGGGTCTCACTTCCGGCATGATGGCTTCCACACACGTCTACGACATGAGCGCAGCCAATCCCGGTTAGTTCTACACTCTCTCCCTCTCTTTCTCTTTCAACTTTCGCATAATTAATATATAGTTTCTATATAGAAATTATAAATTATGTATAGATTAAGCAAAATTGAAGTAATTAGTTTTATTATAATATAGGAATCATTAATAGAATTATAAATTGTCTTGTATAAAAAATGGTTATAATAAGAATAAGTTTTTAAAATCCGGAGTGAAATTATCAGGTTTAAATTAATCATTAATTACCAGTGGTTGAAATTCGAGCACAATAAGATGATAAACTGTTCTCTCCTGAATATAAAACAAGGCCAATACCATAGTCGGTTCGAAGAAAAAAACTCTATTTAGTATAGTTCAAATAAACTATATTGTAATTTAAAATAAAGACTATGGTTCCTCGATGTGATGAAATAAAATGAACCTTCTCCAAAATGTTTTATTGATATAGACTTCTTGCAAGCTGATGATAATATTACACATATTGCAAATGGGTTTGTGTAGGGAAACGCAGTGCGGCTGGTGCTGATAGCGGTGTGGTAAGCGGAAGCGGAGGCCCCGGCGCTACTGGAGTAGAAGTCGCTTTAGACCCCTCGGAACTGGAACTGGAGCCCGAGGCGGTGGCGGCGCGCTACGAGCGACATCTTCGGGACCAACGTCCTAGGGACCATGAAGACCTTTCTGACATGCTCGCTGACCACGTCGCAAGGCAAAAGGTAATATCGAGTTTAAAAATAAAATATAAATATATACCATAATCACGTAAACAATTAAGAGTTCTTTATTTTTCAATACTGACAACCCAGTCAATTATAAGTTGTTTAATTTGTTAGCTACCTACCTACTTAAGTACCAACTGACAGTAGAATGTTTTTTTTTTCAGAACAAGCGGAAGCGGCAACAAAATACAGACTCAAAACAGACAAAGAAATACAAAGAATTTAAATTCTAAGAATGAGTTTATTTATGTTTTCCTAATAAATACCTTAGTTGTATGTTTGTATTATTTTATGTTGATAAAGTGCGTGCATACAGGTTTTCTGAATTTATTGGACAAGTACTATACATGAAAAGTATGTATTATTATTTAAATCATAGTTTCTCTAAAAATAAAGGTTATGAAGAATCATAAGAATTTCTGATTTTATCGCGAAATTTCCTTAAATCGTATGTCGGTGTCGTGTCCTAATCGTAGTTAAATGATTCATTTTCATTTAGTTCACATACCTCTAAGAGTTAAATGTCATAGGGCACAGGGCTCAGAATCTTAAAAATTGTTTACCTAAGTAGATGTTAAATACGCCCATTTTCGAGACGTAGGTTTTTATTGTGAATCTAAACCTGTCACTTCTAGATGAAAATATATATTGCAATAAAAAAAAATCATTCAAAAGAAAATATAATGGATTCTAAAATATAACAGATTTCCGGATTTCCAAGTAGGGCCTTTTCTCTGTTCTAAATATACTTCGCGTGAAACTTCTTGGCCGCTCTGAATATAGCTTTAATTTCAGCTACCTGTACGACTAATAGTCTGTGATTTCAGCTTTGCACATAGTACAGTCAAGATGTTAATACAAAAGTAATTCAAAATATCCCTCGGCATGAAGCCCTTGAGTACGCTGCTCGTACGATACAGTGACACAAAATCTCACATCACTGCGATAACATTACACATATCACCTCCACACACATGCCTACATATGACAGTGGAAGGATTTTATTTTTTCCTTATCGAACTGAAATAGTTTAAAAAAGTTATCCGACAAAATACATATGAGTTGTCGAGGTATGTATACTTGGTACACATACATGTTTCAATAACTCATGTAAGTATGAATATGTAGGTTAGTTCAGATAGGTCACTAATTGCATGTATCAGGCAACAGCACAAGCCGAGGTAAGCCGTGCACCCTTGAGCTTGTTGCCCAAATAAAATCGGCGGAGTGCCGCAAGCGTTCGCCTTAGTAATCCGGTGAAGCTGTTAAGATTTTGCTAAATCAATAGCGTAGTCAGTTTGAAAAAAAATCAAAATATTATCATAATAATATTTTTATTATAATGGCAATTTTAAAATAAATTTTATTATAATATTTTTTTTTTATTATAATGGCAGTTATAATTCCTATAGGAATTTATAACTGGCATTATTCTTGCAATTGGGTCGATACAGTACGATTTTAATGAATTATGATTTAAGCAGATATTTGTCTATTATACTTAACGTATTAGGAATGTGGCAATATAACCACCATATGGCTACTTTCAGGAGAGTTTGTTTGACTGCTATATTAAGAGAAACTTGTTTATTTGAACGGATATATACGTATTTATAAGATATACATATATGTAAAATAATTGCAACGGATTAGATATGAAAATGAACAGGCAATAGCAAATAAATTATAACGAGGGTAATTAAATAGAAGTAAAAACTAAAAATGAACAATTGTACCTGAACAACAAAGTTATAGAGAAATCTAGAATAATAATAATCCTCCACATACGTATTTATCAGTTAATTGGCTCCAGATAACTTCTGATCACTACCTGGTTGGTGGGTTTTGGGTGACCTCATACTTTAATTAAACGATCCACATTGTACAGTATTTGTTTTTATAGTTTAGGATATATCTTGTAGCATATATATTATATTTCTCGCTACAGTACTATTATTGTAAATGAAATACATTTGTAGCGTACAAATATAAATTCGTAATAAATCCACTTGTAATGGGGCAACTAAAGAATTTATAATGTTTACTAATAAATTCCTTGGGGCACACCTTCCATAGAAAAATCATTTGTTGAAGTGGATAGGAATTCTAATAACAACAAGTAACAATAACAAGAAAAAATAATACAAATATGCACAAGAAAAAAAACGAATATAGTAATAACATATAATTAATAACAAAACTATTCTGAATGCGACTGTGCTACAATTAGCACTGACAATGACATACGTGTCAACACTGTGTGCAATAGGGACGAGGAACGAATGCGGGTGAGCTAGCTCCGCTTTCACCTGTTTCGCGTCCCTCTGATATCTAAATTTGCGTTCTTCGCATCTAATTCAGAGCTTTTTTTTTCTCGAACTGACTACGCTTTTGACTTAGCAACGTCTTAACATCTTCACTGGGTAATTCAGAGCGGTCAAAAAGTTTGTTGCGAACTATACCTGCATCAAAGACGCATTCCAGTATAATACGTACATTACATGTTAATTCTAATTAATAATTTAAGTGTAGACTGATTTTTTATTTTAAATATTAACATTTACAAAAAGGTCTAAAATATTGTTGCAGTGCTGTGGTTTAATGAATGAATTAAATCTTAAATCCTCCCAGCCCGTTAGTGATATCCGCCGCGAACTATGAACCTGTATCCAACGCTGCGCAATGTAGAAGAGAACCGCGACACATTTTTACCGACCCTTCAGATTCAATCACGTCTGCGAACGATCAGTACCAGCCTGTCTCTCCAAGCCGAACGTTTTTACGCCCACGCCCGCGTAACCTCAGATCACGCCGCCGTAGTCTGGGGGTAAATTTCGCTCCCGCACACCAGATTAAGCCCCCCTCGGCAACGGCTCAAGCCTAGGTCCGTTCCCTCGGCGTGAAGCCCTTGAGTACACTGCTCACGCGATACAGTGACACAAAACCTTACATCACTGCTACAACATCACACACATCACCATACACACGTGCACGCTTACACGCTGTTTTTATTTTTCAGAGAAATAAACGACAAAGAGTTCTACCCTTATTTTTCCTTATCCTATCCTGTTCTATCCTATATAGTTTTGAGGATTTTTTCCGACATAGAATACATGTAGGAGTTGTTGAGGCACGCATGCTTGGTACACATGCATGTTTCAATAACTCATATACGTATATCTAGATAGCTTAGCTTAGGTTATCTCAGATAGGTCGCGATTTTTGCACAAAACAGGCGACAGCCCAAGCCGAGGTGTGCCGTGCACCCTTGAGTTAGTCACCCAAACATAATAGGACGCAAAACCCTATTTTATTTTTTACTTTTAGTATAATAAATAAATTTCTGTATCCAATATTTGTGCAAATGTAAACATTTATAAAAGGCTAGGTTCGTGGTTTTATTTCACTAAAATTACGAAAAGAGTCGGGTATATTTACTGACAGGTACAAGTGCAATATTAGAGCAATAAGAATATTATGACTTACGAGTTAAAAATTCTCAAACATACAACGCTACCGTTCTTTAACACTAATTAAACAAAGGTACTTTGCCTTGTCGTAATTTAATTGGTCCCACCAAAGCAATGCATTGACGTACTGCTTGTCTATAGTAAAGAGCATTTGAATGAAATAGATGAATTTTAAATAATCAATAAATTATTTCACTATTGTAATAACGTTTATACAATATAATCGATTGAATAAAATAACTCGTTCTATATTATCCTTTACATCACTATTTAACTTTTTTATATGTTGGAGTTTGGACTTCGTAGCAAAAAATTTTGTTTTTATTAAATTTTTGTTAGATTTATTATCTTTTAAAACAATATTATAAAAAAATACAATGTCTCGTGTACTTGTCGGTGTTAAGAGAGTTATAGACTACGCTGTTAAAGTAAGTTTCGGTCATAAGTACAAAGGTTATTTTTATATTTGAATACAACAAAGCTAAATCATTAAATTAAGATTTATCAATTGTTAAACCACAGAAAGAACTAATCAAAACTTGTTGCTATGCCGTTCTAATCAGTTGGAACTTCATCAGTAACATCAAATGTTACCTTGAACTCCAAAATATTTTTCTATTTAGTTGAAACTTCTGTCAGTAGTATCAAAATTTAATCCTCATAGCAATTTTTATATTAAAGGTTACAGTATCTCAGAATAATAATACTGAGTTCAATGTAACTTCTCATGTTCCCAATAAGAATATCCATAAAAAAAATTTTTTGAATAAGGTAATTTATAAACCGTCGATTTCTTTTAAATAGTTTAACAGATGAGGGCTAGAATTTACTACAGAGCTTCTATTTTTGTTTTTAATTGGAACATTTCATCTTCTTTGGCTTAATGAATCTTAGAGGTTTTCACAACTTATGTTGGTTTAATCACATGGATAATCAGACACCATTTTAAATTTCAAATATCAAATACTGATAAATAAATAGTGTTACTATGTAGTCACTTCATCGTTTGGGTATTTTTGAGTGCATCTATTTTTTAAATCCTATAGTCATATCAATTTCATTATATTATAATCTATACTATAATAAAACTGTAACAAGGCCAGATGTGTACATTAAATATTTTTATATCGATATAGACACCAAAAAGAATCTTTTTAGCATTTTTGTCTGTCTGTCTGCCCCTATGAACACATATCACTTTGAAAGTACTGAACCAATTTTGATGAAATATGACACAGTGATAACTAATATTACAAGGTTACATCTAGGATACTTTTTGTCTCATAATACACAAGGGTTTCTGCAGGATAACGGACGAAAGTAAAAAATTTCAAGTTCATGAAATTCTTAATGAATTTTGGTAACTTTTCTTTGTGGTATATATAGTAGTAAGATTAGATAACAATTTAAGCTATATGTCATCACCCTGTGCTACTTTGAAAAAAAAAAAACAAATAAAAGAAAGTTCGGAACCCAAACCTTCGCCACGTCGCGTTGATCTTTCAGTATAACGTAGAGCACATTACCACCGGGCTACAGCTATTTGACAATTGGATGCCAAAATATCAAGTACATCAATTACATAGGAAACGTTGACAAAGTTGTTAAAACGAAACTGTACCTAATATGTAATAGCTTTTAGGCTTATTATATAAAATAATTCTCAGATATCAACTTACTATAAATTTTAATCCCTAGATAGTTTGGATTCACAATTGTAAATGGTAGAAGTCACTGTAATTGGGTTTATTAATATTTATCATGTTTAAAAATACAATTGAAATAATGTATATTATTGTATAAATAATATCCAAGACATATTAAAGGATGAATAATGTTTAATTACTTTTTCACATAAATAAAAAATAATAATAGTATAATAGATGAATTTCATTATTAGATAATAAGAATGAGCTTAGTAGTCAAGATAGTTAACAGGTCCATAGATGGCGCTAAATTGAAATATTTTGAAGCATTAAAAGTTATACACATATGCAAGTGTTTTTATGTTTATTCAATAGTTCATCACAAGGCACGTAATTGAAATCGGCAAAAAATAACTTATCGCCAATATTGGGAAGACATGTATCAGCAATATATGTAGGTTAGTTTTTTTTTAAATTGAACCCGGTGGTAGGTGATGCTGCGAACGGGTTTTAGGCTTATTTTTAAAGATTTCTCACATACCAACTGGGTATATATTTGAGTGAGCCCCTGTATAGTTCGGATTACTAATTGAAAACGGCAGATGTTACTGCAATCGGGTTTATTAAGATTTTTTGCATTTAAAATATAATTGAAAAAGGTAATAACCGACGAAGTTGCACGGGTCAGCTAGTACTTAATATTTTAAAAAAATTACGGATTCTTTATCCCTCTTTTCTCTTTCTTTCCTTAAACTTCATACATCAGAATAAAGATTCGTTAAATAAGAAAAATTTAAATGTCACTAACAAATGGATTTTAAGAACTACCAGTGGTTTATTTACAGATTCGTGTGAAGCCGGACAAGTCTGGAGTTGTGACAGATGGGGTGAAACACTCAATGAATCCCTTTGATGAGATTGCTGTAGAGGAGGCTGTTAGAATGAAAGAAAAGAAAATTGCAAGTGAAGTCATTGCTGTCTCTTGTGGACCATCACAATCTCAAGTTTGTTATTAATTGGTTTCAGTTACATTTTATAAATCATGTATATATATTCAGTTTTTATTTTGCAAATATTGCAAAGCATTAATGTCAAACTTACATCCTTACACATACACCCTCAATTTTTTTAACGACTTCAAAAAAAGGAGGAGGTTCTCAATTCGACTGTATTTTTTATATTTCTTACCTCTTAACTTTGGACTGGGTGACCCGATTTTAATGATTCTTTTTTTATTTCAAAACTGGCACCGACTTCCAATAGATCTCTAGGTAGCACACATATGCATATATTTAATTTAATTTGATTAATTTAATAAACTATTTATTTTCTGCTTTTTAGTAACTTATGGGTTTTTGATTTATATTGAAGTCGGTTAATTTTTTTTTTATTTACTTTATTGTTCTTCTACTTGTCTATGTCAGAATTTAATGCTTTGAATCATAACAATTCAAATATTTGTGAAGATTTTTATTTCTAAATGTAGGTAATTTTTATTTTCAAAACTAAAAACATAACTACCTATTCTAATTCTAATTTAGCAAATAGAACATTATGTATATTATGGGAGAGTAACGTACAAAATCACTACTAGATAGAAACATTTTCTTAGCCTTTAACAATCAGGATTTTGTTTGCGTTATCACTCACTTTGTTTGATACATTTTCAAACATCTAGGAATACTTAAATTACTTTAATATTTTATAGTTTCATAATACATAGATGGACATAACTATATTTAACCAATAATTCAATTAACCAACATCAAAAGAAATATGATGATACTGTTCAAAATTGAAGAACATACAGTCAAAATGTGCTATTTGATAAATCTGAACTAACTACGACCATCAACAGTTCCTTATATTAAAGTATTTTAAATATTTCAGGAAACACTCCGCACAGCTTTGGCGATGGGAGCAGATCGCGCCATTCACGTCGAAATTGCTGGTGCTGAATATGAAACTCTTCAACCAATCCATGTAGCCAAAATCCTTGCAAAGCTGTCTCAAGATGAAAAAGCAGACTTAGTTATTGTAGGAAAACAGGTAATATTATTTTTATTCTGACATATCTGCAAATATCTCAGCTGAAATTAATTTTACAAAAATATTTTAATAATTGTTTTCATTAAAGTTTCATAGTAAATAAGAAAAAGATTTAGGAATTTCATTTGGTTATCTATACTAATATTATAAAGAGGTAAAGTTTGTGACGTTGTAGGGGGTAATCTCAGGAACTACTGATCCGATTCGAAAAAATCTTTCAGTGTTGTATAGCTTATTTATTGAGGAAGGTTATAGGTTATATATAGCGTCATGCTAAGACCAGCAGCAGCAGATCAGCAATGACATGTTTCAAAATCTGTATTTCTTTCATCTCGAGAGCTTCCTCTGCGTGTTAGCGTTAGCCCAAAGTAATTATTACTATGCAAACGAAGTCGCGGACAGAGGCTAGTAAAAAATAAATATATAATGCTTCATGTGTATAGTGTATCAGCTTTGTGTGATCACAATATCACATTTGTATGATGTATTCTATTGTTTATTTATTTATGTTCATAATTTTTGTATTACAGGCGATAGATGACGACTCCAATCAGACCGCACAAATGACGGCTGCTTTGCTTGACTGGCCTCAGGGGACATTTGCTTCTAAGGTAAATCAACATTAATAATATTATCTGTTAATAGCAATTAATCTATATATGCCTCAATCATATATTCTTATCAGTACATTATAGTGATAACCTTTCTCTTATGATTAAAAATCATTAAAAATATAATATTTTAACATTTTGGTTTGATGTAAATTTTTTATGGATATTTGGTGCTAGTAACTATATTGATATGAAAATTGTTTACTGCATGATAGGATTTACATATTGTGTTAGATTCATTGTGGGCTTTCCATTATTTAACCCTACAACAACATTGTTATTGTTTTTAAGTTTTCTGATGTAAATTTTACATTTACTGCCAATGACATATTCGTTACGTTCATAAATTTGGACAACAAAAAGAGACACTTCAATTTTATTCATATGTAAATACTATATACACCTCTTGCCTTTATCAGTTTTTATCAACATTTATATGAAAATGAATACTTAATAATCATTTAACAATTTAACCCAACAGTTACAAAGGTCATGCTAATATGGATCTACTATTAATATTCTATGTATATTATCAAGTAAATTAAAAGAATACAGCTATAAAAATTCATGTTTCTGGCTGGTTTAGATTAACCTAATAATTGCTTATTGGTAACACTCTGGCAGTTAGTACTATCTGTGTAAGAATAAGCAAATAAAAAAGTTGTGTTAAGCTATCAAACAAATGAGGTTTTATAACTATGATGGTTTCCTAGTTTTGTGGTGATACGGAAACCAATAATACTCATCCACTAAGCTTTTTAAATATAATTTTGCATGTTAATATTTTCAATTATGTCTCCAATAAATTATTACTAATTACATTCTAGTCTATATTTTTTTTTTATTGCATTAATGAAAGGTTCATGTTCTGTAATACAATAAAGTTAATACATAATATAGACCCACCTTTTTTCCCTCTCGTCCCCCTCCCCCTTCCCCACCAACACAGCCTGGCAATGCACTTGATCACTTAACATCAGGAGACTCACCTGTTTGTTTGCCTCCTATGATATAAAAAAAAAGTTTGAAATATAAAATGACCATTCTCCTTAGGTTGAAAAGACTGACTCCGGCCTGACCATAACTCGTGAAATAGATGGCGGTTTGGAGGTGATAAAGACCAAAGTGCCTGCTGTTCTCAGCGCCGACCTTAGGCTAAATGAGCCACGATATGCAACCTTGCCTAATATCATGGTATATTGTACTATTTATTACATATTTCGTAAAAAAGAACCGATTTCTTCAGTTTTACTTATTTACTGATCACATAATACACCAAAATTAATATATGGTATTTGGCTCTTGATTTGACATGTCGGGAAGAAGACTGAGATAGTCAGGTTGAGTTCGGTTTTGTATATATCTATCCTACTCTATCGAAGCAATTATGCTGTACAAATAAAGGAGCTGTTTCTACAAAACCGAATTAAGTTCATCTTAGTTGGATGTTTCACCCTTCTACGTGATTTGCCAAATCAAATGCCCGGTACAGTCTTTGCCAATCTTTTTGACCACTCTGAAGATAGATCCGCAGAACACAAATTTGCATATAAATATGTATTACATATATAACATTCATATATATGGATAAATAAATGTCAATTTTAGGTTCCTATAATAATATTTTAACTTTGTTTTGTATTAAAATTTTATAATATGTGCAAGCCTGAAAATGTAGCTATATTCAGAGCGGCCAATAACATTGCTAAGAACTATATATATAATAAATAGTGTCTCTACATTATATATTTTTCTATGATAGTAAAATATCTACATATATTTATTACATGTCACATTAAATTTAATATTCCCATTTCAATTGATAGTGAGGGATATATCATACACTAGCTTCTGCCCGCCACTTTGTTCGCGTGTAATAGTTACCTTGGGCTAACGATAACACTTAGCGGAATCTCTAATGAAGAAAGAAAACCCCGATTTTTAAACATTCCTCATTGGTGCTCCGCTCCTATTGATCTTAGCGTGATGATATATAGCCTATGACCATCCTCGATAAATGAGCTATATAACGTTGAAATAATCTTTCAAATTGGACCACTAGTTCCTGAGATCACCTCTTATAATGTCACAATATCACAAACTTTACCTCTTTATAATATTAGTTATCATAAGTAATTTTTATTATAGAAAGCAAAAAAGAAGCCACTGAAGAAGATGACAGCGAAAGATCTTGGCGTAGATCTGACACCAAGAATTAAGGTCCTCTCTGTAGAAGATCCTCCAGTGAGACAGGCCGGTTCCATAGTACCAGATGTAGACACACTCATCGCTAAGCTCAAAGAGGGTGGACATATCTAATATTTTTATACAGACAGTTCCAAGTCTGTTTCCCATAGTCTCTTTTATGTGTAATAGTTGAAAATTTTGTAATAAAAAATTATACAGAATCATGTAAAAAGTGTAGATTTTTGAGGTGTCTTGTTTATTTACATTGTTGAATTATACAATTGAAATAATTTCGAATGATTTTTATTCTTATTCACCATCATGACCAATTATTGCTTATAATTATTACATAAGATTTCCAAATAACAGATCACCAGTCATAGTAAAAAAAGAAGTCTTTTCATTCGTTCATACACAGTAATCTGATTTAATCTACAATTTTTATAGACCATGCGTTTTTTTTTTCACACAATACATTCAGTTCCATTATATATAGTATTAATTATCAATAAGTTTATCGCTATAGATTTATAGGCGGCTAAGTGATCTACGGATTAAGACGATTTAAGTTTAGTGACCCGAGGGTTGAGCTGAAAGGATTCGAAGTCAGTTCCCACGCAAAGTGACTTTAATCAGCATAATTGTCAGTTCTGACCCTTACATAAGTATGGCATATTATCCGTTTATTACTCGTATTTAAGTTATATAATAACTATATACCCTATTTACCTTGACTTACTTACTATAGTAAAATCTAAATGTTTATTTATGTTTTACATACATTGAATTATTCAGTTTGATCAATTTAAAAACAACTCTCGTCCATTAATATAAACGCTACTACACACACTATCGGGTTGTGGGGTTTAGGTTCAATATTGTTGATCTAAGAAAATCCTAATAATCGCTGTAATCCGTAAAAATACTACTTCATATTTTTTCATCTTCGACATATATAAGAATGTAAATGTACTTTTTCCATTTTCGTGAAAAAAAATGTTACAGATGTCTAGAAATAACTATTGAGTTTTTGGCGGGATTTTAGTCTGTCATGTAGTGGATTTTATATTTTATTCATAATCTTGTGTTATTTGACTATATATTGTGTTAATTTGGTGGTGTTTTATGTAATATAGTTAGTTTATTATGAATAAGTGAAGTGAATGGAAAATAATAACACGGAGCATGAAATTCTGAGATGCCACAAAAACTCCCTGGAAGGTTCTAGCAAGGGATCCACCATCTTGTTAGAATATGGTTTCACACGATGCTTAATATTGGAATGACCACACGAAGTATGTGATATTATTGACTACGTGACAATGGCAGTAATAATCGGAAAGATTGATTGCCAAAAATAAAGTTAAAAAAAAAAAAAAAACTAAAAAAATACAGTTCCATAATTTTTAGAAATGTCTGTTTTTTATGAACACGCGAAACGTATGTATCACTGATATAGCACTGGGTTCATACTAATAACCTCCACAAGAAAATCATAAAGCATATCTCCCAGAGTAACTTACTCTTTGTTTCGTTAAAATCGGTCCACTCTATCAAAAATTATTCTAATTTGAATGACGACTCAAGTTAAATACAAGAGTAATTTATACAACTACTAGCCACTTCCCGCGACTTCGTTCGCGTGGAATAGATATTTTGGGCTAACGCTAACACGCAGCGGAAGCTCTCAAGAGGAAAAAAAATCCCCGATTTTTAAACATTCTTCATTAGTGCTCCGCTCCTATTTGTCTTAGCATGATGATATATAGCCTATAACCATTCTCGATAAATGAGCTATATAACATTGAAATAATTTTTCAAATCGAACCAGTAGTTTCTGAGATTACGTCACAAACTCACAAACTTTACCTCTCTATAATATTAGTATAGATTATAAAGCTGAAGGATTTGTTTGTTTGGTTGAACGCGCTAATCTCGGGAACTACTAATCTGATTTGAAAAATTCCGTCGGTGTTAGATAGCTCTTTTATCAAGGAAGACTATATATCATCACGTAAGACTAATAGGAACGGAGCACCAATCAAGAAAGATTTAAAACCGTTTTTTTTTTTCGAAATGTCTACGCTATTGACCCAGCAAGGTCTTACAGCTTCACCGGACTACAAATTTTTTTTTTCATTTTGAGAGCTTCCGCTGCGGTGTAATGTATAAGGCCTAAAAATTCATAGTCAGTAAATTAATGAAATAGTTTAAATCTGTCTTACTGATTCTATGATAATGATTTCCAGTAAATATAAATTCTAAAATAATTGGCGCCCTCATTGCGATTGTAGATTTGACCTACTCCAGGGAACAATATTTTTTGTGGGTGAAATTACCCTATGTCCTTTCGTGTAATCCTGACAACATATATACATAATGTCATTACGATTTGTTTCAATAGTTAAGCCTTGAACAATAAACAACCTCAGATTCACATTTATAATTGAGCGTTTCACTTTTGTACCCATACCTTTCAAAGTCTTGGCACAAACGGTAATCAGGGTTCTCTTTGTTGTTTTATTAGTATTTGTTTTGATATTATTATTATATATGTTAAATTTGACCATGAACTATCATTTCCTTGAATATTGCTACTCTTTATGCTTTCACCCAGTATATAATGCTTCGGGTGATACAAAATACGCCTAAACGATGTTGTTTGGGCCGATTCACCGATGTATTCTCAAACACCAATCAAGGATAATGGGCTTCTCACAATCCAATCAATGCGCTTAGATCAAGCGTTTGTGCTGCCGCCATTATAGCAAAATTATTATACGGCAGCAGTTACTGTTCGCTAGAATTCGGTACTACTACGTCACATTAAAGCTCGCTCGTCGCTGTGTATGATTGTTGTTTTCGTACAACATATGTTCTAAAATTGTTATACAAATAACTTTACATTGTGTTGCCGCGCGGCTCGTTTTTTTTTCTCGAACTGACTACACTATTGACCTAGCAAGGTCTTAACAACTTCACCGGACTACTAAGGCGAGCGCTTAAGGCATTCAGCCGATTTTATTTTTGGTAACTAGCTCAAGGGTGCACGACACACCTCGGCTTGGCTGTTGCCTGTTACGTGCAATTCGCGACCTATCTTACTTACCCTAACTAACTAACTATTCATATTCATACATATATTGTATGAGTTGTTAAAACATATATGTACATAAATTTTTGCGTCACTGTATCGCGCAAGCAACGCACTCAAGGGCTCCCTCCCGAGGAATCGAACCTAGGTTTGAGCCGCTGCCGAGGTAGGCGTAATCTGGTGTGCGGGAGCGAAGATTAGCCCCAGACCACGGCGGCGTGATCTGTGGTTACGCGGCTCGTGTTATTGAACGTTTATATATGGTCATATGGAGTGTATAGTGACATGCTGAACAATCATATATTAAACGGCTGATTCATTTCTGTGTCTCGTGGATGGCGCTGCAACGGATACTTGTTCGAGTTTCACGGTCTGGGCCTTAGACCATCAGGTGAGTGAGATTTTTCATTGCCCTATTATTGGCGAGAGAGGATCCAGCCGTGTAGGACTTGATACCACCGGTAGTTTGTCGAAATAATTAATATTTTGGAGAAACATCTGTAGCGGCGACAGATGTTATGTAATATTTATCACTGTAGTATTTGGTCGATTTTCGGATATATTCGAAAATCATTAAAATACAAGAACATTTTTTGTATTAATTAGTAATCTGCGAATTTTGTTGTGAACTAATTAAGGTTAAACGTCAGAATGGAGTAATTTTACTATAAAAATCTATTGCGAATGAAAATTAGGTAGTTATATCTACACTTAATTATTACGAGCATTTAATTACATTACTTTTTCCAATTATAACGAATTTCACTTAACGACTTTTCATCTGTACATAATTAAAATAAAATATTTTTAGAAATAATTGTCTCACCAAAGGAATGTCAGCAGAACACTCAAATATAACTATTATATTAACAGTTCATCGTCAATCTATTAGTCAAAGGAGTTTTAGTTCTCAGAATAACGAGTAGAAATGATATTATTTTAATATTAATCATGGACTAATTATTAATCTACAGTAATATTATATTTTGTATTAACTTTAGAATTAGCTTGAGATATTTTACTTCTATTTGAAAACTGACTCGATTCGCTTAGCCACCTTTTATGGTAATAAAGTACACGCATCATTTAATATAATTATTTCCCTTTCAAGGAACTTTACAGAGAGATCAATATTCAGAGTTACTTTCACGAGTTAAAACATTGACTTATTACATAGATTTTATTACTTTTTTTTAATTAAGTATTTTTAATATAAGGCTTCGCCGCTGTAAGGCTGGTACCAGACTACTTTCCCTTCAAGACAACCGGTGACGAGGAGGTGGTACCGAGGACTGAATTTGGAGCTCACCACGAGGTCTTGGTGGATGCCGAGGCTCTGTCCGACGTCCTTCATCAGTTTGGGTCCATCGAAGGACTCAATGCAGTGCGATAACTCGCTACAGTCTTCGTTTAATGCTAAGAGTCGCATACCACGACCGAATGGTGAACATATAACACGACCGTCGGCTGAGAAGCACAGTTCCTGTAGTAAAACAAACCACCAGTTGAAAACTCATTATCAGCAATTACAGTAGAAGCTTGATAACACAAACTTCAATAAAGTAACACAAACTTCAATGAAGTAACACAGACTTCAATAAAGTAACACAAATTTCAATGAAGTAACACAAGACTTCAATGAAGTAACACAGACTTCAATAAGGTAACACCAACTTCAATAAAGTAACACAAACTTCAATAAAGTAATAACCTCTATAACTACAAAAAATTATCTGCTACCTTCCCTTCTGAGCCCAAAAACCACATTTACTTAAAATACACACCCTCTATAACTTTAACCAATAATGTCAGTATCTGCCTATAGTTAATTAAAGAAATGTTTCAACGATCTCTATAAAATAAACCGTCTGCCAATGAATCGTTAGTGAGGTTTAGGACAGTAGCTTACTTGGATGATTAGTTGTTGATCACTGTCCGGGAAACTGTACTGTGTGATAAGAGTTGTCTAAGTGAAATTAGTTGAAAATTAAAATTAACAACACTAACAAATACGCTGATAAATTAATAATGATAGAAGCAGTAAAAATGGATTAAATAGGAATAATGTTGCGGCAAAAGAAGCTGAACTCATGAAGAAACTAAATTTTAGAATCGGGAGAAAGTCTTTTACGTAAAAGACAACAACCTGCTGAATTCTCTATTTTGTAGCAATGTTTGTTTACGTGAATCAAAGTAGTGGTAAAGCTACACTGAAGCTATTACTGGTTTTAGAATGAATTGGTTGGCTCGCCCGTGGTACTATCACCCTCTAACAGAAAACCGACCTGAAGTAACAGTGATTGTATTGCTGCGTTTCGTTCGGTCAGAGAGAGCACCGGAGACCCATATCCCCCTCTCCCCTCCCTTTCCCCCTTTAAAGCTCACAAAGAATTTTTTTCTTTCTTTCATATATTGAAATCAATATAGAAATTTTATAATATTTTCCACAAACCTTGATAAATCCCTTGCCCTCATTAGTCTCCTCGATATAATAGAGCAGCCGTTCCTTGTTTTGCCTGATGTAGTGTTTGGTGGCCATCTCCTCTTCGCTGGTGCTACTGTTCCATGGAGTTTGCCCCGACGTGGACGGAGACATGCTGAAATTATTTCAAAATTAAAAAAGGTAATATTTGTATAAGTATTGTATATCTATATTATTGAAAGACAAATTAAGATTTAGTATTATCAAGTAACGTTACGTTACATTTGGAAAATGGAGACACAAATAAAGATTGAGTCGTTTATGGTATGGAAAAAAACGAATTATTCTATAAGTACAGTAGTTTTTTTTTAATTCTATAAGTGAAATTATTAGAAGAAAAAAAGTAATTTTAATTATAATGAATTATAAAGCAATGGTTCCCAAACTTTTTTGGTCTTTTTTCTTTTTGTCCCTTACCAATGTTTACTATATTGCGTCCTACCGTAGGAGGAGAATTTAATTTTGAAAAATTCACCATATTCAAATGTCTTTTAATAGGTGATTTTGTTCATGAATTGAAGTTGGTAGACTAAATTAAATGAAAAACTTATTTGTAACTCGCCGACTCCTCCATTTTTTTATCGTTAGTGTTATCGTAACCTTGATGTTGAATCGAACCCCAGGAACTTATACCGACAACTTTGGAGACCTACGCTCTAAAGCTTCTAAATAATTACTAAAAAAAGGGAATCAGTTGCAAAAGAAGGGCGGAAGTATTGAACTGTTTTGTATTTGGCTATCATTAATAGAACGAACCTTCCAGTATATGTATGGGAGCCGAACGAGACAGGTCGCAAGGGACGCACTCGTGACGTGGGCATCGCCACGGGGGCCGTGATCCCCGTATTTATCCCACTTATCCGCTGCATATTAAAATTCCGTCGCACCTGTCCTCTGCTGGATAATATTTCAAACGATTTGTACATTTGAAGCAATTACTTCATCCATCCATCGCACCCTTCGACGTAAGTTCAAATCTCTACAATATTCGCTGAGCTTCTTGATGAAGAAAAAAATCGTGATAAAATCATAGCAACTACCATACACTATGCGTAACATTCACAATACTGTATGTTTACTATTCAAGCCGATTGGTAGGGTATCTGTACCATATTAAAGTGTAACCACCTCACACGTGGTAATAAACGCGTCAGTGCCTAGCTTTTGTTTTGTTACGGTACGGAATCAGTCGATGTACGGACATGGCATACATGAGTTGTGTTGCAATTGCTTAATGTTTATAATCGCGATTAAACTGTATATACCAAAATGTAGACACTTTGCCATGATCGAATAAAAAGACCACAGATTCAAATCACTGGATTCGACCCTGTGATCACATAGAAGTTTTAATAAGTACGGGAGTACTTCATTAATTGAGCACAAATTTGAAAAAAAACATCGGTAATCTATACTAATATTATAAAGAGGTAAAGTTTGTGACGTTGTAGGGGGTAATCTCAGTAACTTTTAGTCCGATTTGAAAAATTCTTTCATTGTTTTATAGTTCATTTATGGAAGATAGTTATGGTCTATATATCATCGCGTTAAGACCAATAGGCTCATAGCAGCAATGAAGACTGCTTCAAAATCGTTTTTTTTTTCCTTTTAAGAGCTTCCGCTCCGTGTTAGCATTAGCTCAAAGTAATTATTCCACGCGAACGAAGTCGCAGGCAGAGGCTAGTTTTAAATAAAGTCGGTTACCGAGGCAGTTTCGTCCACCGAGTAACTAATGTATTCTAGTTGACATAGACTTACAATCAATATTTTCAATATTGATGCATTACAAGACTATTTTAATAAGGATAGTTTTTGCACAGTTTTAATTTCATTGTTAAGGCGTTAGTTATTGTTGTAATAAATGTTTATTTAAATCGAATATTCTCACATAACATTATTAATTTAAATAGAGACATTGGAAAATTATATATCAATATGCAACGCCAGATTTATTTCGGCGCTCATATTATAAATACTAATACTCCAAATAAAAATTATAAAAAAAAAATAAAGTTACAAAAAATATAATTTTGTAAAAGAAAAAAATTATATTATAAATTATAAAAAAATATTTACTCTAAAGTACATACATGTTTGTAAGTATATTTTGTATGTACCTCACCTGCTATACATTTCTTGAAGCATTCGATGTTGTTTAAGAGTGATCGAGGCCTCCCATACGTCGTTTTGTATACTCGACAGTCCCTGATGACAGATTTTTTAAATTAGAATACAAAACGCCTACATTATCTATACAAATTACAAATTTGTAATTTAAGAACGCCCCGGAAATAGGAAAAAATCTGACTAAAAGAGGTCCTACGCAATAAAAAAAATAAACGTGCGGGAAAACGTAACAAAACGTATAAAAAATAAAGCTCGTATTTCATTGTTACGTTTACGTTTTCATTTGTCATTTTTGACATTTCAGTTTTCATGTCAGGTATGTTGTTTTCAAATTTCGAAGTACGATTTCATCGAAAGTGAAGAAGATTCCAAAACCTAAATGTAGTGCAACGTTTTTGACGCAACAAGGACAGAAATATGTATTTGTCTCGAGAGGGAGAGAGAGTGATAAAGACGATACGTCAAGATGGAACGACAATTAATGTGAAGATCAGCTACACATATATGTCATGGGCAAATTTTCATATTATTAATACTTATTTATGGGCGAATCTATATATATATACACACAAGATTGAAATATTTCCTGTTGTGCTCTTACGTACATATTTTAAGTTTTTCCCGTGTCGCCCTACTAATGATGTGCGAATTAACATAATTTAAGTAAATGACTTAACTTTATAAAATACTTTTTCTGCCAGTCACGTTGAAGCTAAGTGCATAATAAGTGCAGTAAACACATTTTTGTAACATATAAATAAAATAATCATGAGCCAATAAACAAACTTTATTCCCAAAAATTGGCACCCGAAACATATATTTGCTCTTTATTTCTGTCATATATAACGAGTTACCCATGAGGTTTTCCCTACAGAAACAAAATTAGCCGTCACGGAACGCCTGGCAGATGTGAAACATCGAAATTGTTTTGTATAGATTATATGCATAAAAGAACAGATTACGACACGAATCAGTCATGGCATAATGAAAAGATAAAGTATTACCAATTTCTTAAATAAAATAATTACTGTTTATTTATTTTATTACACAAATATTCATTTTTATTAAATACAAAATACAAAAATTCAACTCGACACAGACGCGGTGTGATTGGCGGCATTTATCAAAGGGCGCTAGGTCATCGGTGCGTGCCGCGTAACACTAGCAGAACTAGTAACCGACAAAACAAAAATGAATCTTATGTGTATACACATAGGGTTGCAAATGTTTTTGAGTATTTCGTTAATAGTGCAATGTTCGTATTTTGCGTCACCACGCCAAAAATCAGGTTTACCCTCGCCTATAGATGTTGCACATCAATAAGAAGTTTTATTACATACATCAAGTATAATTTGTCTATGTTTTGTTTTCTTTTTTTATGAGTTAAGAGGGTGTTTATATTGAAGTATAGTGAGTGTACATGAATAATGTGAGTGTTACCCCTCCCGGCCTGGCGGCGGCGGCTGCCGCCTCGCCCTGCGACGAGCTGGGCCCGGGTTCGTACTCCGCCGCGACCTCCCCGACCTCCCGATCCTCACGTGCCACTTCCCTTTCGATTGAAATCTCCGGAATCTCTCTATTATACATACTTAAAATATCAACAACTAGTATATTTTTCAATTCACCGATTTTTTATATACCATTGATATAACTAAAGTGTTTTTCTAAAAAAAAATCACCAAAAATAAAATCGACACGACAAAAATAAATGAAACAAGGAAAACTTAACATATCTTTAAACGTCTTTGAATGTGTAAATCACATCCTATTGGCGTGCATATACATGATAATCGATATATAATTTTCAAATGTCTCTATATAGATAATCTTAAAGTGCTATATGAAAGGAAACTGGTGTTACTTATACTCACGATTGTGTTGTGGTGTCTGTGCGGTGTGGACGTACGTGGCGGAACCCGGTCCTGTGTAGCGCTCTCCGCATGAAGGGTCGTGGCGGTCGTCGCGGCGGAATCGAACCTGAACCGCCGGGGCTTGAAGTTTGCGGGGTCGGAGCCGCCTCGCTAGTGTCTCGGGTGCTTTTGTCTGACGGTAGCTCACACGGTTGTATGTCGTGGATCGACGACCACTGTGCGATTGATTTCCTTTATTCCATTAATTTAATTAACTATAAGTCGTGGTGGCCTAGTGTCTGGATCGGTGGAATAATATTTCTATGTCCGCAGGTTCGAACTCCGGCATATACCAACGAATTTTTCGGTATACGCGTACATTTACTAATTCAAATTGGTAACACTATCGATTGACGGTGAAGGAGGACATCGTGAGGAAACCTGAACCTGTGAGATGTTCTTATAGTACTACTGTATGTGGGAAAAATATAAAACTATGGATTTTTCAGAATTAGAAATCGCCAATATGTTGTGTGCTGGCGTGGTGATTACGCTCATGTTTTCCTTCGGGAGGAGTCCTACGGCCTTGCAGTGGGTCTTTTACGGACTGATGATGTCGATGATGAATTATACACTAAGGCGTTGATAAGGGATTATGACTCGAACAACGGATCGATCGATGGCAGATTCGAATTTTTGGGAAGTAGTCGGAGCTTTTCAGGCAGGGAACCCTCAAGATTTTAATCAGAAAATAAGTCGCCAGGCACCTATGGGTATGAACTTTATGTGTTCCGGTATTTGACAGCCAATTTCCGTTCAGGTTTGGCACGTTTACCATCTTGGACCACATAGTACTATATACTAATGCTTCAAAATCGGGGTAGATTTTCATCTTCAGTTTGCACTGGGTGTTAGCGTTAGCCCAAAGTAACTATTCCATGCGGACGAAGTCGCGGGCAGAGGCTAGTTTAACATCAAGTGAGATTGTCACTTATAAAGTATAAAAAAAAACAGAATCCCACTCAAATGTGACGAAGAAGTAAGAGTCGGTTAAATTTTTCGGTCTTTAAATTTATAGATAACTGCCTCTCAAACGTCGCTGTCGGGACAAACCTACAGCCAGTAGGCAACCAATTGTCAGCTTCAATGTGGTATTTCGACAGATGGGCTTTAGACAAACCACTACCACCTTTCAGTACGTTGTCTTAATTCACTAAAAGTTTCGAGCCTACGACGACTGATGAGGTATTCATACACTATTGTCAATGGACAGTAAACATACATCACTTAGTTAATATCTTCCAGTAACATTTAGTCTTTATTTCATTAAAATCGGTTCAGGCTATCAAAAGTTATTGAAATTTTAATGACGACGCGACTTTAGTAGAGAGAAAACTTTGAATGAATATTTAAATGAAATTAATACATTCGGATGACATATTAACCACTGTTTTTTACGTAAAGTTCTACGCGGACGAAGTCGCAAGCACAGCTAGTGATTAATAAACTTGTACTCCGACCATGTAATCAATATTTGATCAGTTGCCACGTATTTTAGGATTCATTATATTCCTTTTTTTTATTGAATAAATATACATTTTAATTTATACTCATATAAATTATATCATTACTTCTTCAATATAATGAAATATGTTAGTTATAATTAATAATTACCTCTGATTTATCATCGTGGCTGATATTTCTACTCAGCGCGCACCATCCTTGAGGATGAACCTAAAAAATAGAGTTATTTGACCGTTAATAACGATTTAAAAAACACAAGGTGACTTTTTTTTCTTGAACTGACTATGCTATTGACCTAGCAAGGTCTTAAGAGCTTCACCGGACTACTAAGTCGATTTCTAAAAAAATTATTTCCATGAGTACTGTAAACTTTATCCATATGTATAATATTCGAGCTGCAGTGTAGTATTTTTCGTTTATTCTTATATTTTGTTTTTGTATGATTTTGTGACTTTTTTTTGCTACATTTATAAATAAATCATGTGACTGACTTTGCTTGAAACAAATGTTGTAAATAAATCAAACTAGTTTATTTATCTCACTGTGATGCCCATGAAGGTAGTTTTAAAATGTCCACTGATGTCTTTGTGATACAATACTTTTTGGGTAATCTCACAAATGCCTATTCAAAACAAAAAATAAAAATATACTTTATTCAATTTAGGTCTTGAGAAGGCGCCTAAGAAAGTCAAAGCTATCACCGGTTCGGAAAATAACCCAACTTTCAAGAAAAATATAATTATAGATGTTTTTTTTTCGAACTGACTACCCTATTGACCCAACAAGGTCTTAACAGCTTCACCGGACTATTAAGGCACTCAGCCGATTCTATTTGGGCAACTAGCTCAAGGGTGCACGGCACACCTCGACTTGGGCTGTTGCCTGATACGTGCAATTCGCGATTTATCTCAGCTAACCTAAGTTAACTATTCATACATATATTAGTTGTTGGAGCATATATGTGTACCAAGCATACATACCTCAACAACTCTTATATATATTTCTTATCGGATAAAATAATTATAGATGTAGAATATTAGATTCTAAAGAGAATAAAGCTGGCACCAAACATCTGATAGCAGTTAAATCAAAGAAATAACACGAGAGAATAAAATGTGGTTTAACTGTACCACTTATTACAAAAACCGGTTTCTATATTGTTTGCTGTGAAGCGGTTTATAATTTATATTAAAAATATAATGTATTTTTTATATTAATTAATATTATCTTAATGGAGAATACAAGCGGCCACATTTTGATTAGCACCTTTGGTAATAATGTATTCCCCATATATAATCGTATAAAAAAATTAATTAAAAATACATGATGAACATATACGATGTTGTTACAAAAAATTTAATTACATATTGAATAGAAGATTTGATAGAACTTTTAAAAAATTTGGGTACTTTCGTATTAATGCACCGCGCTCGACGAACATTCGACATTTTACTCTAATATCTCGCTTTGGTTAGGTTAGGTTACACTTGCGAAAAAGAATAACGTGAACTTGCCTCGGCCGCGGTCGGCGAGCGTGGTAATCAAACTTTTTTAAAGAAAATATTCAATATATATTTAACTTTTTTGTAATAATACGGGTTATGATCTTTCAGACTTCGATTTTTTTTTTTCAAACTGACTACGCTATTGATACAGCAAGGTCTTAACAACTTCACTGAACTACAACAGACTTCGAGCTTTAGTCACTTCTGTTAAGTCTTGAATTAGGTTATTGTGGGTTATGTTTTAATGAAGTGAAACTATTACCTGCAATGCGCTAACGACTTCAGCATCGTTCCCATCAGGAAAATCGGAAACAAACTCAACACGGTTCTCTTTGCGGTTCACGTCGAACAAATGGTCGTACATGGCGGCTATCGGAATCAGCTGTTGACTCATCTGCATTAACCTGTACAGGTTTGGCTGTAACAACACAATACAATCGGTTGTTTGTGTTTAAAATTTGATAAATAAAAAATAACTTTGACTCTAGTGATAAAGCAATCAGAATTTACTAATACTACAATCTGTAAATACAACATACAACATACAACAATAACTATAACAATAATTTATATTTTTTTTTTTATTGTATTATAGGGGGCAAACGAACAAGTGTGCCACTAGATTGTCTTTTAAAGAAGTGTAGCTCATTTCGTAAACATTTGTAACTTGTAATCGTGTAATTTATAGATTACACAAATAATTATCTTGTGCGACATTCCAACCCACAATGCACAGCAATGCAACTGATTTGAACTACTTTGTTATCCGTGAAATCAAAATTAAATGAAACTGGTCTCAATTACGTTGCAGAAAACAAATTGATAAATGTTCGGTGATAGATTTTCAAGAACTAGCAAGGACAAGTGTTAGCAATACCCTTATAAATGATAATTTCTTATCATGTTCTTCCATACACAAAAAAACCATCGCCATACCATTGAACCTACAGCCTTGTATTACAATTTCGAAGAGTTCTTATATGGCAATATAAACACTAATGATCTTTCTAAGAAATGTTAACCATAAAAAATAGTTTACATTATCTTTCCCTTAATATGAAAAAGTTCTCGAAATTATGGAAAACTTTCTTAGTACATACATACTTCAATTATGTAAAACGGAGAAGTGTTTAGAGTAATGGTAAACTTATTTAGAGATTTATTTTCATTATAAATGATTATAAATTTTCATTATAAATGAAAATGTCCTGTTGAATCTTAAAAAAATAAATATGATTACAAAATAATTAACAATCGTTTAATTAAATCGGATAAGATCAAATAAACTTAATTAGGGAACCAGGAAGCTAAAATCTTAGTGTTTCTCCTCAGAAAAAATGTCTTATTTTGAATTATGTTCATTTTTATTGTCTTTTTTTTTAGTTTTATACATATTTATCCAGGGTCAGCAATATTTATAGCATTATAAATAACTGCTTTATCAGTATGGGAGAAACACAATATTTTTTGAAGTTATACTTCTTTTGGCGCATTAAGGAAAAATGATGAGAGTAAATTTTTACAATGCGCCGCACACCGTCAGAAAAACTGTCACCCTGAAATTAGCTATAGTCAACATTTTGTTTCTTTGTATTAAAACTTTTAATGTATTAAATACCTTTATAGTGTTAGTGTGGTTTTTCCTCAAACTTAGAATAAGGCGAAAGATAAAATTTTTGTAAAAAAAAATATTTTGTTACGCTAAAGAAGTATAACTTCCAAAGCGTGTACATAAGAACACACACACTTTTTTATTATTTACACTTACTTTAAATCCATGTAAATCTTGAGCCAATGTTGTCAAATTTAAGTCATGAATAATTATAAGTAATCCGCCAGTTGTACACATAATCATCTGCCTTGCATCTGGGGCCAGTCGGCACCTCATCAGACTAGACGTGTGAAACACTCTTTGGTATACCAAATTGTACTCTGTATAGGAATTTATGTCCCATGAATAAATGCTGCCATCAAGCCCTGATGTCACCAGTAATTTATCTTTAACTGAAAATTCTATATTTTTCACCCACTTAGAATGACCGAGAAGTGAGCGAATTTTCTTTTTCAAGTTCCTTACATCCCAGAGGGCGATTGTAGTGTCATCTGAGCATGTTGCAAACATTCGAGCGTCGAGAAATCTGGTGTATAAAAAATTGTATATTTTTAAATAGTTGTAATTCAGGTTTAACTTGTAGTCAGTCAGTCTTGCCTTTACTTTAAAATATATATATATATATATATCTATGTGTATGTATGTATGTATGTATATATATATATGTGTATATATATGTATATATATTTTTGAACATTTATATTCAATGTTATTTTGTTCTGTAATATGAAAATAATTGAATTACCTATTACTTAATTAAGTCTTATATAAGCAATGACATTTTTTAAATGATTAAATAGATTAAAATTCTCTAATTTTTGAATAATAATAATAATTTTTGTATTATTAAATTATTTTTTTCGAACTGACTACTCTATTGGCCCTACTAGGCCTTCGCAGCTTCACCGGACTACTGAATTATTAAATAATTCAAAACTTGTTACTCACTTTACACAGTTTACGCAGTCTGAGTGTGCCCCATTTACACAATGAATCCGTTGATGTGTAAGAGGATCGAATATTTGTATGGATTTTTTTTCACAAGCCGCTACCAGCAATGTTCTGTGAATCACGTTTTCAATTTACAGAAGTCTATCAAATTTAAGATTTTCCTATATAAATAACATAGAACATTTTTTAAAACTATATATATAACAAATATAACATTTTTTTAACATTATTGTACACCTGCAAAGTATGAAGAAAATTTATTTTGTTACAATGAGTGAATAGCTCTCATTAAACAATAAATTTTGATAAAAAATTTCATTGAGTTAAATTTCTAACAGTAATATTTGAGTTTCTACTGATTTTAGAAAGTTGAATTCTTATTAATAATAATATATTTTTTTATATATTTTGCAACTAAACTATCAAAGATAGAAAAAAAACTTAAATAGCAGTTTTGAAGTTTCAAAGGAGCACAGAAACAATGAATGTTTCAAAATCTGGATGTTTTTCCTTTCGCTGTGTGTTAACGTTAGCCCAAAGTAACTATTCCACACAGACGATGTTGAGGGTAGAAGCTAGTTATAAATATAACCTAAGTGATTTTGAAATACGTCATAATATAGAATAGATCTGCATGGTTGACGGGGTGAGAGGGGTGGGGGAGGGGGCTGACTACCACTACCCCGCTCATAGTTACTAAGATGACCAAAGTTTTGAGATTGTGCCACTTCTAACCTACCTTTGATAATTTTTTTTTCAAGGATTGAGACAGTTGAATTTTAGATTAAACATAGTAGAAATAAAACAAAAAACATACAAATAATTTATGTGATTTTTTTTTACTCCTACTAAAATAAATGATTATGTATTTATGTAAATAAAGATATAGAACATTTACCCGTCTGGTGAGAACTCAAGGTTGAACACTCCACCAGTGGGCAGTGCTTTGACACGATCGCAGTCCCACGACGCGATTGGCTTCATACCGCAATACAAGCTCTTAGCCATAGCATCTTCTGATCTGACCGGATTAGTAAAGCCCGTTTCCCGTTGTCGCAGCCTATAAGGGTTGAAGGCAGAATACCTTGCCATGAAAATGTCTTGGGTACCCATCGCTTATCAATTCTCCAATATGTGCTCTATAAACTCAGCCACTTGTTAAGTACTTAAAACATTAATATATAAATGCAAATAAAATTCATAAACTACATTTTCTATTCAAAATTCTAATCGATTTGGTATTTTATATGCATTGAGTGAATTTTCTCATTTTGACAATTGACAGACGTTCTTTATTATAATTTATTTATACCACTGGATACATGTCTTTAAAGTATCTTCTACTTGGGTGATCCGATAATGTTGCTAGAAAACATTATTTTTTCTAACTCCCTATGTTATTGGTTTTGAGGACCTTTAGAGCTTCACCGAACTACAGTACTACCTAGAATATATAGCTTATAGATGGTTACATAGATAGTTAGATTTAGGCTATTTATAAATACATGAAGTACATAACAGAATAATTAGATACGATAGTATATAGCAGACATTCTGACAATTAAAAAGTTTGGCTGGCTTTTTTTTTCTCCAACTGACTACGCTATTGACCTAGCAAGGTCTTAACAGCTTCACCGGACTACAAGTTTGAGTTGCTGAAAAGCGTCAACTATATATACCTTATTAAGAAGACCACAGAGAATAAGATGCAAGATATCAATAGAATATTAACGTTACGGGTGACCTTATAGGAAGAATTCGGCAATTGGATTTAAAAAATGACATATTACACATTTATTTAGGGCTTAATTATAATATATTCGAAAACTGTGATAAATCCCCGATTCGCAATTCTATTAGCAATATAACAGATATAAATTATGCTCATAATAATATTAGCAGCTCTAGATTTAGATATAAAATCGTTTTTCGCAAAATATTCTATTGAAATTCGACTCCAACAGCCAGGGCTGTTCAAGAATTGAACTTAGAGGTGGATTAAGCCAGCTTAGGGTTATAAAATTATATTATAAAACAATAATACTATAAAAATATAATAACAAACCAATAACACTAAAAGAGTTATTAATTGGAAATTCTTTATAAGAAATTTTGAAAGATAGCTAACTCTTAAAAGTATTTTTCCCGCTTGACACTAAAAAGCGACGTGGCACGGCCGCGGTATCCATAGCCAGTTTGAGTTGAAGCTTGGAATAACTTCCCGGGCTACAACCTTGCCTATAAAAAATAAAGTTTCCGATTGCTACTAGTTATGTATAACAATTCATAGAGATTTTAACACATGCTTCTATACTATTCTCATCGGAGAGATCATTGAAAGTTAATTATTTTTTGTAATTTGAAATAACTACTTTTTTATTGAAGTTGAAATATTTTTTTTTATATCAAGGAAGGCAAACGAACTGGTGGATTCACGTGATGTTAAGTGCCACGTCCATAGACCCTAGCTACATCAGAGAACTTGCAAGTGTGTTGCCAGGCTGTATATGTGAAAGGGGGAGGGGAAGGAAAAGGAAAGGAAGGGAGATGGGCCCCCGGCAAAATACTTATCAATTATATTATTGCTTAGTCTCACTGTTATCGTTTCACTGCATGATCCATATACTGTAAATTTATTGTGGGAGCAATTCTGCACTTTTATATGTAGGAACATACACAGACCAAAGTTTTTTTATAGTTTATATTTTATGTAAGGTTGATTGTCACAATCCCAACAGTTAAATATCTATTAAAAGGTTTTAAAAATGAAACTATGTATATTCAAAAGAATCACATTTATAATTACATCATTGATTTCCAAATAAAGCATGTCATACCGTATAAAATTATTTGTTGCAAATTACTAACATAATTGTGTTACAACTACTCCAAAGTATATTTCTGGGAAATTAGAGCATTTTTAAATGATCTATACAATTAGAAATATTCAATTTAATTAAATCCATATTAAGAACATCATTTTGAATACTAATTCACACATTAAAATAATATCAGGCAAACAACCATACAGAGTGACATATATGGACATGGTTAGTAACTTAAAAATACATGAATATTATACTAATTTAAGGATTTTATCTTATAAATAATGTTATACACTTAATGGACAACATTCTCCTACCAAAGGTTGCCTATTAAACCAGTAGGGGCTGCTATATGACCAGTTTGTAATACATTTTGAAGGAATACTTCGAGCCTTGTTTTTGGGCCACCTTCATCAATATTTTTTAAAATTGCTAAGTATTGTGAACTTATTAATTCTATTACTTTTTTAAACTGTCTACTATATAATTTGTTGCATTCAGATCCACATACAGTGAAGAAATCATGAAGTAATGTTGCACTTATATCTGGTTCAGGTTTTAAATTAACAAATGAGGCTAACCACTGCCATCCATATTTTAATCCATGAGGATTGGGTGCATTTATCAATTTAGGCATCTTTGCAATCCAAATTGCACAATACAGTCTGAATATACCAGACATTCTTTTTAAAAATTTATCTTGTTTTTCAACAACACCATCTTCATTGTATGTATACCCTCTAGATATGTAGAAGTCTTTGTCAGTTTGACCTTCTTTCTGTGGTAAAAACATTGGTACCAAATATGGACACTGTCTTTGAAAATAGGCTTCTAATAACTTCCCAAATTCTGGAAATCGGGACCATAATGCCACAGTTATTGCTGCCAGTGGAAATGCTGCTTCAGGATTACTGGAGACTAAAAGTTCTCCCTGTCTTACAATTTTCTTTGCTAATAATGCTGTACAATATGACAAGCCTTGAGGATGTTGAGTGGCTGTTACATAAATATCTAAGACTTGTACTCTTTCACCATTTAATAATTTCATTAATTTTTCATATTTATCTCTTATATGTTGACCACTGACAGATGATAGAGCATTAACAGGTGTGTTTACAGCCTTTTGACAGTCAAATCTAAATTTTTTTAATCTCACATCATTTAATAAATCTCTGTATTGTGCTTCATATTGATTTAAAAAACTGCTAAGCTCTTTATAGTAATTATAGTTTCTAGAAGAATAAAAGATTGGTTTGGTGATTTTAGTCGATTCTGATAAAATATCCCGAACGGGTGTTTCTAGTGTTTCAGCAACTTTTAATTCTGCCACCTTCTTCTGTTCATTCAACTCTTTCAATCTCATTTCCTCTTCCTCTTTCTGTTTTCTTATTAACTCTTCTCTTTTCATTTCATTTATATCTTCGATAATATTTTTTTTTATGTTATCAATATTCAATGATAATATTTCTGCTTGTTTAACCTCCTTGTCAGTCACAGAAGCATTCTTACATAAATCCATAATGACACTTATGTTAGCCATAACAGTATTTATAGAGGACATGTATTTTTCACAGACTTGTTTGGCCAAAGGTTCAGTGTTAAATATATTTGTAATTTCGTTATAGCATATACAGATTTTTGTTTGACTGTCAGTTATTGATGCAAATCTTGTTGTGGCTTTATTCTGCTCCTCTAATATTCTATTTATGTTATCTATCGTCTGTCTATTTACCATCACATTGGTCTTCTGTTCATCCAACTTGGCCTCCTCCAAGACACATAAATTGTCATTTTCTTGCAGTTCATTTTGCAATTGTATCTTTTTCGCTCTAATTTCCTTAGCCTTACGTTCACAATGCTCGCTTTGTTTCTTAAAATATTCATTTATGGTTTCCGCTCTTTTACTAAGTATCTTCTCAATCAAATTTCTAAAAAGTATTTCTGAGGTTTCTTGCAATTGTGCTTCATATTCTTTCATTACTAGAGTATAACGTAGATCCTCGCTGAGTTTGTCTTTTGTTAAGTTTTCTTGGGTTTTATTTTCATCTTTAACAATTGTACGATCTAATTTTTCAATAAGTGTGTCTTTTTTAAGGGGACTGTTAGGTCCTATAGTTGCTTTTTTAACAAGAGGACTCATCTCAGCAGCTTTAGTTAAAGCAGAAATGCGTAATTTTTGGAACCCCGCTAGTGCTTCAGTAAGACTAACATCATCTTGTCTGCTGGTATTTTTAGGTAATAAATTTTCAGAGCTAATATTGTAATCATCGTAGGTTATATTAAACGTATCATTCATTATGACAACATAAAAAGAGTCAAAAATATATTCGATATATCACTCGCCAGGTACTCTTTATAAATGAAACCACAGAAATGAAACCAACAAAAACTGTTATGTAGCAATTTCAAATGTTTGCTATCCACTTCTCAGCATAAAATTATTACTCCTAGCGGAGCGACACCACAGAGCAGTGTTGCCGTTTAAGAAATAAAAAAGTCTCCAGACGTCATTTAAAAAGTCGCTAGATTTTGAAAAATACATAATTAAAAAATCCGCCAGAAGTCGCTTCATAATATTTCATGGTAAAAAATATGGTGAAAATACTATATTGCGAATATTTCATTGTGATAAAACGAACAAAAGGCTTTAGTTGGATTAGTTATAACATCTTTTAGACTCATAACTCTTGCTGTTTTCATTCTGGTCGACCCCAAGATCGAACGTCATTCTGGTGGGAAAATTTCAAAATCAATATCAGCAATTCATTTTGTTACCAGTAATTACAATTAAATTAGTACCACTATACTTAAATATTTTCAGTATTCAATTAGTCGCTAGAAGTTGCTATTTTTTTAAGTAACTAGATTGAAAAAAAAAGTCGTTAAACATGTCCAAAATACGCTAGATCTAGCGACAAAGTCGCTGAAACGGCAACATTGCCACAGAGTACAGACTATTAGTAGTACAGGTACCCGACACTGGTCATTTTGAAGTTTGACACTTAGGGCTACCAAGCTTTAAAATAAAATAACCCCTAGATTATAATTATGTACGTAATACTTTTAAGTTTATATATTGTATACAACTTCAGTGCTTAAGATATTTGTTATTTTGGAATTAAATTTCAAGTGTCTTCGATATATCCCAATAAAAATATTGTACAGTTGCCTTTGTATAGTTACTAATTTTTCTTTTAGCGCTGCCGCACAGGAATTGTTATTAGTATCAGCATACGTATAATATGATGCTAGTATGATAATTAAGTCTATATTTGATTAATTTGTACGTAAGTATAATATGTAGAAAGTAGGACGAAGCAGGACTTACAAAAAATCACTATTTACACGCTATAGTTTTATTACGATGGTTTATTTTACTGAAAACTGAATGGATGCAAGGGCTCGGTTTCATAAATATGTATTTATATGGATCGGCGCGGTATCCAAACCAGCTATCAATTAAGCCATCATAATTTCCAAAAATTGTATTATAAAAACACATACTCAAATCCTATAAGTAACAAGTCGTGGTGGTTTAATGATTTGACCGTGAAATATCAACCCAATGTCCGCCGGTTCAAACACCAGCATGTACCGGCGGATTCTTGGTTTTGTAACATTATCAGCTGACAGTGAAGGAAATCATCGTGAGGAAATCTGAACCTGAGAAATATTCTCATAGTACCAATGTATGTGGAAAAACATAGAAATGTGGATTTATCAGAGTTTGAATTTGCCAATACGCCGTGGGATGACGTAGTGATTATGCCCATACCTTTCTTTGGGAAGAGAAGATGTTGATGAGATTATGAAATATAAATTGCCATTTATCTTTGGTATTTACTATATTGTGTAAGATTGGTGGTGTTTTATGTAGTAGTTCGTTTGTTGTGTATAAGTGAAGTAAATGGAAAATAATACCATGGAGCGTGAATTCTGAGATGCAACAAAAAATTCATGGAAAGTTCTAATAAGGATATGGTGGTTACCATTTTGTTGGACGTTGAAATAATTGCACGACACTTTACCTGAATTTCAATCTCCTAACTTGTCCTGTTAATTTGAAACTTATCTTTGACTTTGTCAAGTCCACGCTTGGTGGTATTTTAACAATTTTGTTTAATGATTACTCGAAGATTAAGGAGGTAGAGCCATGCTGGAGCTATCATTGGTTTCAGCATGAATGGGTCAGCCTGCCCGGGGTAGTACCACCCTCTCACTGAAAAACGGAGTGAAGTAACAGTGCTTGCATTGATGTGTTTCGTTCGGTCAGTGAGAACGACGGAGGCCCACCGCCCCTCCCACTTTTCTCTTCCCTAACCATTTCCCTCGTTCCCCCATTCCCCTAACACAGGCTGGCAATGCACTTGCGACTCCCCTGGCGTTGCTAGTGTCTATGGACGGAGGTGATCACTTAACATCAAGTGACCCGCCTGTTCGTTTACCTCCTAAAGTATTAAAAAAAAATTGGTCAAAGAATACATAAGAACAATTTAATTTGTCAACTTCAGAATTGGTGATATGGATAATTCCTTTGCCTGTCCTATTGGGCGAATATTACTACTACTAAACTTTTTGATTAGCAACACAATACTACTACCTACTACTTTTTGCTTAAAAGACTAGAATCCAGTAGTCATAATAAATTAAAAAACCAACTACTTTGGTAATTATTATCTGTATTTATATTACGTATAGAATTTGGCGGGAATGTTGATAAATGCGTTTCTCTATACAGTCTGTCAGCTGTTTTGCTTGTGCTCGATGGGGGTAATCTTCGGTTATCGGTAGGTAGGTAACAGAACTCAGTAAAGAGAAGTTCTATTGTTATGGCTTTGTGCATATATGGCCTCAATTTATAATTACTATAAATTACATTATTTTGTATAAAGCTGCTATTAGATATGGTTCTTCAAAACACTGGTAAATATAGAACGAACAAAGACGACTCCAATAGGAATGATGCTGGTACATCATCAGGCCCGAGGTAGTGTGTAATTTATATTGAAATTATTGTATATCAATATATAAGTGTAATTATAACACTAATACTTTTAATTTAGAGAGGAATCGTCGGAAACACGTATCCGTGTTGCTTTAGAAAATGATAAAATCGACTCAAATTATGGATTCGACAGAGTTCGTGATATCAAAGAGAGAACAGGCTATCTAATAAATATGCATACAGTAAGTAATTTACGATAAATATTTCTGATACTAATAACTGATAGCAATTTCCTATTCTGTAATAACAATAAAACAGCGTACAATTATTATTCAGAATTTTTAAAGTGTAGAAAGAAATGTAGAAGAATTGAATAAAATAGAAAATTACATAATGTTTTATATGCGAAATAACTTTAAAATTTGAACACAAGACAACTTCTTATATCCAAATTCAAAGATTTTACCTATTTATAACAATACTAGGAAATACTTCCTAAAGCAGACCCCGGCCTCAAGTTCAGAAAACGCTAGAAAGAAGTAATAGGACTAGCAAACACTCCATAATATTTTCATCTCCACTACAATTTAAAATAGTAATTAAATATATCCTATGTCACCCAGGAATAATTTCCTATTTGTATAACAATATGTATAATCAGATTCATAGTTCTGGAAATTACCTCAAACAAACAAGCTCTATATCTTAATAGTAATAATATAGAATAGGAACTCTATAATTTTGTGCATGTTAGTTACAAAATAAAAATCATAACAAAATATAACCTGTAACTATCAGCATAAATATGTCTTTCTATCAGTAAAGTCCTAATATTCCTACGCTTTCATGCCTTGAATAATTAATTGAACACTGAAATTTCATAAATACATTCACCATAAGAAATACTTCTTAATATAAAAAATATATCTGAAGTATAAGTCAAATTTACACTGCAAATGAAGCTGCGGGATATAACTAGTCTATATAATATTATAAAGAGGTAAAGTTTGTGATATTGTAAAGGGTAATCTCAGGAAGTACTGGACCGATTTGAAAAATTCTTTCAATGTTATATAGCTCATTTATCAAGAATGGTTATAGGCTAAAACCAATAGGAGCAGAGCACCAATGAAGAATGTTTAAATATTAGGTATTTTTCCTCTTGAGAACTTCTGCTGCTTGTTAGTGTTAGCCCAAAGTATCCATTCCATGTGAACGAAGGTGCGGCCAGAGGCTAGTCTATACTAATATTATAAAGAGGTAAAGTTTGTGAGGTTGTAGTGGTGTGATGTTGTAGGGGGTAGTCTCAGGAACTACTAGTCCGATTTGAATAATTCTTCCAGTGTTATATAGCCCATTCATCGAGAATGGTTATAGGCTATATATCATCACGCTAAGACCAATAGGAGCGGAGCACAGGTGAAAAATGTTTCAAAATCGGAATTTTTTTTCCCTTTTGAGAACGCGAATGAAGTCGCGGGCAGAGGCTAGTAGTTTATAAATCATAAAAGTAGTTCCAAATATTACCTACTGGGTCTAAACCTGATACTGATATATCAGGCATATCTATAGTATAGGGTCTCTGGGGTACAAGGACCCTGATATGGGCGAGCAAAAAGTTATAAAGTTATTATCCACAACCTTAAATACTCTTTAATTGGTGGTTCACAATAAACAATTAATGAATATTTAAAAATAAATTCCTACACCACAGTAGCTCATTGGTCACAGATAAGTAGCATAATATAATTAATTTGTCAGTAACCTCTCTCCTTTTACTTAAATTGACTTTATGTGAAGAGAACACACAGTTTGGAAACTCCCTATAAACACTCGCAGCGCCACACTCACACAAACATGCACATAGACACGACCCCTAAGCGGACCTCCTGATGCTGTCCATAGAATTCCTTTCAAAACCTCTTGTTAATGCGCGTGTTTGTGTGAGTGTGCCCTTTTCGAGTGTTTGTTTATAGTTTCCGTACTGTGTCTCATATTTATACTGTGACAAAGTTAATGGTGACATGATCTTTTTCCGAACATGTTAAACCTAGACAACGATTATATTGCATTACAGACAAATCTCTATTAGAGTTCTATCATTAAATGATATTTGATAAAAAAAAATAATAGATATGACTGAGTCTTGAAACTGTTAGGTTCAGGGTTGTGTATCTAGGATTAAAATAATTCCTTTTACATGTTTGCAATTACTATATTTATTATATTGATGTTTCTATCACCTAGTATTTAGTGTAGAATAACATTTTTAAAGTTTTAATCTCAAATTATTAATGAATACAAGAGTTTCAAGTTTGATTACTTTTATTTCAATATAAAGAAATACTATAAAATTTCTTTGAATTAGTAATCTAGTTTAGTCCGTCTGCATTCTTAAATTCCTTAGAATTTCTTAGTAATATAATTTTCTTAGTAAATATTTTTATGCCCTTGACACATGGATCATTCGGTCCATGCGAACAAAATCTTACATAGCACACGTAGTTATATTCATAGTATACAATATACATAGGTACCACTAGTAATTTATATAAGTGTTTATACATCTTGATATACCAATTTATTTTATAGGCAGAGGTACTAGATGAAGATAAACGTCTGGTGGCAGCTATGGATTACTATTTCATAGAGATGGATGGTTCAAGATTTAAAGTGTCTCTTACCTTCCAACCATATTTCTTGATACTAGCTCAGAGAGAGTGTGAACAAGAGGTGATTCAGTATCTCTCAAAAAAATATGTCGGCACACTTCATAAGATTGATGTTATAGAGAAGGAGGATTTGGACTTGGTTGGTATTTTCTTAATATTAATGGATATTATCTGGAATGAATAAATTAAAACTTGCACTTTTAAATTTATACAGTAATGGGTTTAATGCGATATTTTCTTCTGGCTATAGCAACATCCTTAGAAAAAAAAAGATTATAGGTAGTGCAAATATAAAAGTAAATCTGAGCTAACACCAAAGAATAACTGAAATACAATATTATAAAATAGAGTCATTTTTTTTAACGTAAAAATACAGTTTATGATTTAAGCTCTGAAAGTTTTTAATAAAAAGTACCCTAAATAAAATTTTAATATTACAGCTGAACCACCTTTCGGGGCTTAAACAGCGTTATATAAAACTCTCATTCATGTCACAAAATGAAATGATGAAGGTGAGAAGAGAGATACTGACAGCTGTTAATAAAAACAAGGAACGAGAAAAGAAAGATGCTATTTACGCACAGATGTTGACAAACGCACTAACAAGTGCTGCTGCTTTAGAGCATGCTAAGAAGACTGCTGATCGTATGGAAAATATTATTGACATAAGGTACTTTTTTTTTATTTGTTTTATACCATATAGGAGGCAAATGAACATGTGAGTCACCTGTTGTTAAGCAATTACCTCCATCCATAGACACTAGCAACTCCAGAGGAGTCGCAAGTGTGTTGCCAGTCTGTATTTGGGGGAGTGAAGACAAAGGGAGAGGGGTTAGAAGAGAGGAGAAGGGAGAGGAGAGGGGAGATGGGTCTCTGGCGCCCTCACTGATAGAACTGAAATTTTCTTTTTTCTTTGTAATAAACTGAGTAAAGTTCTATCACACAGGTTTGGCTTGCTAATTATTAGTGTTTCGTCCACTGGTAATTATCCCTTTGGCAACTTTTTGGAACCATCTCCTATTTGTAATTGTCTATTTAGGGGCAGATTTTAGAAAACCCCAGCTATTTCAGAAATTTCTGTGCAAAAGTCCATACTTCTGTACTCTGTTTTAATTTTTGTTTTTCGAACTGACTATATGCTATTGGCCTGATGAGTCGTCATAGCTTCACCGGACTAAATTCTAGACTCATTTATGTGGCTTTTCAAGGGAACATGATGTGCCATATCATGTCAGAGTATCAATTGACATGAAAATCTTCTGTGGCACATGGTATACAGTAAAAAGCAGAGGGACAGAGCCGCCAGTGTTCATTAAAAGAGATGACATCATCGAAAGACCTGATCTTATTGTGTTGGCATTTGATATAGAAACAACAAAGCTTCCTCTTAAGTTTCCGGACTCACAAACTGATCAGATAATGATGATCTCATACATGATTGACGGCCAAGGTTATTTGATCACGAATAGAGAAATTATATCTGTAGATGTGGAAGACTTTGAATACACACCAAAACCGGAATTTGAAGGGTGAGTTGTATAGAAATGTATGCAATTTGTAATTAAGATCGGAATTAAAATGTTAACTAATAGTCTAGATATGCAGATCAATCATAGTGTACCTAAAAATCTGTAGATATGTACGTCATAAGCGCTTCGACAGCGCCTTGTTAAAACCTTTTTTTTTCAGTCTCTTCTATTCTGCAGACTCTTGGTCCGCACCTTTTTCTTGCTTACATGTATTGTAAAAAATCGTATTCGTGAGAAAATTTGTTTTTTTTTTTTTTTCATTTATGTATCTATTTTTGGTTTATTTACGTTATTGTTTTTAAAGCGGTTGCATTTTTATTCTTTATGGCTATCTTTAGGTTGTATTGTATCCACAATATCCCGTGCCGTTCACGGCCCGATGGATGAACCTACTCCTTGTTAAAACTTGGCTAGCTAGCTTATTTTTCTCGGCTGCCCTGTCAATTCGTCGTATCTAAGCAAGCTATTTCTTTTTCACCAACAATATTGATAATATGCCATCTTACTTCCACATTTTATCTAAGACAGTGTGACGTTACAATATGACTTTACGTATGTGTGCTTTATCGTGCCATTTGTTTTGTCAAAATATCATGTAGGTTAATGTATCTACAGCTTTTTATAGACGGATATTAATTTTTTTTTTTCAGGCAATTTATAATTTTTAATGAGCAAAATGAAATGGCGTTGATACAAAAGTTTTTTGACCATATAATGGATGTGAAACCTCATGTTTTCGTGACATACAATGGTAAAGAAATATAAAATAAAATATAGCAAAAAAACCCTGTGGTCATTGAAGTTATATCGTTTTTTTTTTATTTATTACAGGTGACTTTTTCGACTGGCCATTTGTGGAAGCACGTGCAGCGATACTAGGACTCGATATGAAACAGGAGATTGGTTTCAGTAAAATTGCCGCTCGTGACGGCACGTTTGCTTGCCGACCCGCTATGCATATGGACTGTTTATGGTATGAATTTATTTTTTGTACTGACTTTGTACAGTAATTCTGCATTCAGCAAAACTGTAACAGACTGATAGGGTTTTTGTTATACCTTTGTAGAATATTTGCTTATATATTTGATGTGTACTGTCAATTTTTTTTTATGCGTGTAGATAAATTACATGCTGAACTTTATTTTGTATCTGTAATGACAAAAATTAACAATGACACTACAGTCACAGTTAAACTTTATGAGATCGCTTTCTTATTCCTCATCGTATCTCATCTCATCGAACTCTATTGGACATATACAATAATAAAACAGGGTGGAAAACACTGGAAAGTGACGTCATTGCTTGAATGATTCGACAAACTCCGAGACTTTTTCTTTTTAGAAACCTCATTGTATTTTCTTTCCACAGTCGATGGCTAATGAGACATTATTGATTAACGAAAAATGTTTAATAATTTTTATTACCTTGAGCTAGTTGTCAAAATAAAATCCGGCGAGTGCCTTAAGCTTTCCTCTCAGTAGTCCGGTGAAACTGTGCCTTGCTAGGGCAATAGCGTAGTTGAATCAATAAAAAATAAATAATTTATATTATACTAGCTAATACGCACCCGCTTCGCTTAAATAAACTTTTAATTAAAAAAAATAGCAAAGATTCAATTGAATAAAAAAAAAGCGTAGAATAATTCACCAAAATATTCATATCAAATTATCATAATTCCATGCCGTTACGTTTAGTAGTTTTGATATGAATAGTTTCCGATAATAAATATATGGTGGAGTTGTTGAGGCGTGTATGCTTGGTACACATATACGTTTCAACAACTCATACATATATGAATAGTTAGCTAGGTTAGCTAAGATAGGTCGCGATTTTGCATGCAAGAGGCAACAGCCAGGCCGAGGTGTGCCGTGCACCCTTGAGCTGGTTGCCATAATGAAATCGGCTGAGTGCCTTAAGCGCTCGCCTTAGTAGTCCGGTGAAGCTGTTAAGACCTTGCTGGGTCAATAGCGTAGTCATTTCGAAAAAAAAAAAGATATGATTATGCCTCAAAGCAATTGGATTTTAATTATACTCGTATATTTGTGCATATACAAGCTGAACCTTGAATCTGGTTACATTTATTATATGTAAAAAATGTAGATATATGAAATCTTTGTAACATAGGTAGGCCTATATGATGATTATATTTTAGTTGGGTAAAGAGAGATTCCTATTTACCTGTCGGTTCGCAAGGATTGAAGGCTGTTGCTAAAGCTAAATTAAGGTACGACCCAGTCGAATTAGATCCAGAAGACATGTGTCGAATGGCTGCTGAACAACCTCAGGTATGATTTAATTTTTGTATGATATATCGGATAGTTTGAAGTGGTCTTTTTTATCTGTAAAGTAAAGCTATTACTGAGGAGGAAATAAGCGAAGTTTCAGCTAACAGCCTATCTAAAGCATATGTGAGCTTTACTAAGATTTTTGGTCTTGTTGCGAATTGCAAATTAAAATGAGGTATATTTTCCAGGTTCTGTCTAACTATTCGGTCTCCGATGCCGTAGCAACATATTATTTATATATGAAATATGTCCATCCTTTCATATTCGCGCTGTGTACTATTATTCCATTGGAACCGGATGAGGTAATTTTTTTGGTTTTCAAGTGCTTTTTATAAGGTATACTCATAAAATTAATTATTAGTAAACCTGAAGATTAATTTTCCAACATCATATTTATTATATATTTAATAATAGGTCTTTACCTATGAAATTGCCGTTCTGCAGTACTGGCCATTTCAAATCAAAATAATTTTTGTTTGGCTAAGAATTCTAATTTCAAATTTATTTTATTTTAAAAACATGGAATTCTTTTTCCAAAAGTAGTCATTTGTTTATTGATTAGTGTTACATTTTCATTGCATTTCAATCTTTTTTGTCATCATGGATACGTTAAAAATTCGAGTAATTATGGAATATGAGCACCGTCGTGGCAGCAACGCGGCACAAGGGGCACGCAACATCAACGAAGTTTACGGAGCTAACACTACAAACCAACGCACCACCTGTTATTGGTTTGCTCGCTTCCGTTCTGGGAATTTCGACTTGAAAAATGAATCTCGCGGTCATCCGAAGACTTTGGTCGACAATGACGAATTAAAGGCAACTGTGCAAGCTGATGATACACAATCTACGGCTGTATTAGCAATAGCTTTCGACGTTAGCGTCAAAACAATATTGGTCCATTTGCGTCAAATTGGCAACGTAAAAAAGCTTGACAAATGGGTGCCCCACGAACTCAATGATCGCCAGCGCGAAGTACCCGGCGAGACTTGTCTTGCACTGCTCAACATACACACAAATGAAGGAATTTTGAACCGCATTGTTACCTGCGATGAAAAATGGATTCTGTTTGATAACAGCAAGCGCTCAGCAAGTTGGTTGGATCCTGGTTCAGCACTTAAAAAAGGTCCTAAACGAAAACTTACCCCTAGAAAAGTGATCGTCACTGTTTGGTGGTCTAGCGCCGGTGTGATTCATCACAGCTTCTTACCAAACGGGGTGAGCATTACTGCAGATGTGTACTGTGAAGAACTGAACACAATAATGGAGAAGCTGGCACATCTCCAACCAGCATTGGTCAATCGCTCGTCTCCGCTGCTCCTGCACGACAACGAGCGACCTCATACTGCACAGCAGACGGTCTCCCAAGTTGCAAGAATTGGTGTTGGAAGTTCTCCGTCATCTGCTCTATTCACTAGACCTTGCGCCTACAGACTACTACTTTTTTCAGAATTTGAATAACTCCTTGGCGGGAAAAAATTCAATACCCGAAAGGCAGTACAAAATGCCTTTGAAGAATTTGTTGCCTCCCGTCCAGCTGATTTCTTTAAGAAGAGCATCAATAAACTGTCACTGCGTTGGCAAAGATGCATTGATTGCATGGGTGATTACTTCGATTAATACAAATAAAAAATACATGAAAAAAATTCGTTTAATTTTTTTTTATACAAAACGGCAATTTCATAGGTAAAGACCTAATATTAAGTTATATATTCTGTGGATCCCAAAAGTCTCTAAGTACTGATGGGACACGTTATACTTGATGTTTAGGCTATGTGTACCTCCCGTGGTACATGATAAAATAACTACCGAAAACGAAAGAATTACTTGTGTTATATATAATGTATGATACATCTATTTTTTGTCAATGACATGTCAGGAAAAAATGGCTTAGCACGGAACCTCTTAACCAGAGAGAGAGAGAGAGAGCTTACTATTATTCTGCATACTATAGGTATAATTAGAAATATATGTTACTTTCTTCTTACAGGTACTTCGCAAAGGCTCAGGCACGTTATGTGAGTCATTATTAATGGTAGAAGCTTTTCACGCTAACATAGTATTCCCTAATAAACAAGTGGAGGAATTGAACAAGCTGACCAGCGATGGACACGTTTTAGAGACTGAGACTTACGTCGGAGGACACGTGGAAGCACTTGAATCTGGTAAGAAATAATTGGGCTATATTAACTTTGGGTTTTCATTACCAGAAAAGAGATCCTATTGTTAAACTTAACCTGTACTTCAAGGTATATAATATACCAGGAGACTGTTTAAAGTTTAACACCCTACAATCCTTTGGTAGTTCATGGTCACATATAACATATAAAATAATAATATCAAAACAAATACTAATAAACAACCAAGAAAACCTAAGCTAAAGTTTGTTCTAAATCTTTCAAAAGTATGCATTTAGACGTAATAAAAATCACATCTATGTTTGATGAACAACACTAAAGTGGCACTCTCGAGGTTAATCATTACGTAACTACTTATCGTTGGAACATAGCACGTTTGAGCAAAGGCAAGCGGGGTGCGAGTCGAGGTACGGGATGCGGGCGGGACTGCGCGGCACAGTGTGATTTATTGCTTTCCTTTTTACTACACCTCTTCGTTTTTGCGTGAATCACGTAATGTTATGTGCATATCAGTTTTGCATTTCTCAAAATAATTAGGTCAAATTTAAGCACCTAATTTTTAAATTGGATTAGAACGAGATTCGTCTAATGACTAACCTGTAAAAATATTGCTGGTGACTAACCAGTCGCTTTGTGTACTTAGACGGTAGGATTCCTTTTCTGGTAATGATAACCCTAAAGATAGTAAAGTTTATAATATTGAACTTTAACTTTTTGACTGTAGTAATGTAGCTGGTTGGAAATTTCATAGAATAAATGTTAGTAGTTTTTGTACATGGTTTCCGTTGGGCGCATTGTATGATAAACTGAATTGTGTAGAGAAAATTATTTACTGTAGGTGGTAGAGCCACTCTCAAGCTATTACTGGTTTTAGCATGAATGGGTCGGCTCGTCCGGGGTACTACCACCCTCTCATAGAAAAGCGATGTGAAATAACAGTGCTTTCTCGTTTCGTTCGGTCAGTGAGAGCGTCGGAGGGACACCTACCCTACCCTCGCCCCTCCCCATCTCCCCCATATCCATGTCTTTGAACACAGGCTGGCAACGCACTTGCGACTCCCCTGGTGTTGCAAGTGTCTATGTACGGCGGTGATCATTTAACATCAGGTGACTCGCCTGCTTGTTTGCCTTCTATGACATTTGTGATGCTCTTGGTACCTCAACGCAGTACTTTAGCATTGATGCGTGTTCAAGCAAAGAGACAAACAGACAAGAGACAAACAAACAGACATCTCTACAAACGATGGAAACGTATTTTATTACTTATTCCAAGACACCGGCAACAAATTTTTTCACAGAACTCTAAAGAGTACAGACACATTAGATTTACATTTTTATTATATGTATTGATTTACAAAGGTTTATTGCATATATTTATACTAGGATATTTGTTATTTCAGGCGTATTCAGAGCAGATATAAAGTGTAAGTTCCGGATAGTCCCATCCGCTGTAGATAAACTCATGGAGACAACGGAAAAAACGATGAAACATGCAATAGAAGTTGAAGAAGGTATACCTTTAGACTTGGTGACTAACTTTGATGAGGTATGCTCGGAGATAAAGGCTAAATTGCAACATATGAAGGACCATCCTCGGAGAGATGAGAATCCATTAATTTACCATTTGGACGTGGGCGCTATGTATCCTAACATTATATTGACAAACAGGTAATAAGACTAACTTTTATAATTACTCAATTATATTTAAGTTGAAACGTTAAATAAGAATTAAATGATTACACTGTTTTTTAATACTAAGTCCTTGAAATATGAAATTAGGATTTTATATGGGAAAAATGAAACGAAAAAAAAAATTTATAAAATTACTAGGTGAACTGCGCAACTTCGTCTGTGTGAAATCGTTTACCTAACAGTTCCAACTGTATTTCCAAATTCGAACAATCTTAAAAATCCTAGAACGCGATTACAGAAACTCCTACCGTTTCCAATAATGAAACCATAAGATTCGGGAACTCACTCAAACACATGTCTAGTTCGTTCAGGGAATGACTTACGTACGTGGAAGAAATTTCGATGAGGTGTACATAACGCCATCTATTAATTAGCGACATCAATAATTTCGTTTTGTTTGAAGTACGAATGACTGTTGAATCCTTTTGAACTGACGAGCTTATATACATTGATATATTGATTTTTACTTATGTAAGAGTCATCTAAACTTAGTTGAAATAAATAAACAGCTCGGGAACCACTGTTAAGAGATTACGTGGTGCTGAACACTACTTTATAAATGTTTAAAACTTATAGAGGTTAACAGTAATTCATCATTATCATGAGCCTGTAAGAGGCCCACTGCAGGGCCACTGGTCTCGTCCAGAAGGATGGTATGGGCTTATTCAAATGCCAGCCCACGAAGTTATAGTGTTTCAAACTGTGATATATCCACAGTTCTATGTTTTCTCATATGCAGTCACCGGACTAGGTGAAGCTGTTAAGATCTTGCTAGGTCAATAGGGTAGTCATTTCGAAAAAAAATCATATGCAGTAGTAATACTAGAGCACTTCTTAGGTTCCAGTTTTCTTATGATGTTTCCTTTACCGTCAGCCGATAGTGTTACCAATTTAAATTATAAATGTACACGAATTCTGGAAAATTCGTTGGTATATGCCAGGGTTTGAATCCTCAGATATCGGTTTGATATTCCATTTAAAACCACAAGCCCATCACGACCATTCAATAGACCGCCACAACAATGTGTCAGTCAGTAAATGTGACATGAAAATAACTTACAGGCTACAGCCTTCAGCAATGGTCAACACTGGTATATGTGCCGTATGTGATTATAATCGACCCGGCGCCACCTGCCAGAGGCACATGGACTGGATGTGGCGTGGCGAATATTGTAAGATATAACAAATTTATCTGAGTTATATTATTATATCTAATCTAATACCTTTAAACGAGCAATTCTTGTATATTTTTATATATTCAGGATCTCGGAAACGGCGTCAGCGATTTCCATGAAATTCAGCGATCTAGCTAGCTTTCAATCATAGAAAACTTTTTATCTGAGTTTTCAGGCTATGAAAAAATATAGCTAAAATATAAAGGTAAATTTCGCCGCCGTTGTCAAAACAAAAATAGCTCAGATGAAAATTTGCTACTTCGAAAATCCGTCTAACCCTAGGTCGAATCCGAGTGACAGCAAAAGAGATCGTTTTTTTTTGGTAAAAAACGCTTATTTTGTGTTGCAAACCTAACAGTTTATTTTAATTTGAGACATTGTCTTAGGTATTATATAATATAGTTATCTTTTGGTGATTTTACTTGTCTTCTAGAAATTTCCTTTTAAACAAAACAACTCCATACGATTTTAATTTGTTATCCGCTTTGTGATATATGTCGAATTATTTATAGTGATAAAATATCGTTTTGAATTTTGTTATTGGTCAAAAGAAAATGCTTCAGTCGGGGGGCAAGTATACACATTGGCCACATCTTAATCCGTGACTGTTTTTATTCTTTATCTAGCGTTATGTATTGAAAATTATTTATTCCAGTACCAGCGACGAGGAGTGAGTACCAACGCATCCAACAGCAGCTGGAGACAGAGAAATTTCCCCCACTGCATCCAGGTGGTCCGCCCAGAGCATTTCACTCTTTACCAAAAGAAGATCAGGTGAGCCAAGTTATAAAAAATAATTGAGAATTACTAAATATAGAATCATTCTTTTATTAATTTAAGTTTTACAAAGGGCTTGTGAATTTCTTGATACCCTTGATGATGATGTGTTGATGATGATTTATAATAGTGGTGATCACCATATTGTTATGGGAATATTTGGTCATTATATTTTGTATAACAGTAAAATTTGATAAAACCCATTTATTCTTGTGGTCCGGTGAAGCTGTTAAAACCTTGCTAGGTCAATAGCGTAGTCAGTTCCAAAAAAAAACCTTTTTTTCTGCGCACGAAATAAAAATAGCATTTAACACTTGCTAAATAAAATTCGCAACAATTCTCATATTTACTTGGTAATAACAATAAAAATATAATAAAATTAATTCAAGATAATTCGCATCGAAGTTCATATGAGTACTGTTAGTATTAATGTTATTAAGTTACATGTGAGCGAATTTGGGAGGAGCTAGTTTAAAATCATTCTTAGTAATACATTTTTTAATTATTGATAATTAAATTAAGTGCAGCTAAGAAAGAAAATATTAATAACCACTATATCAATATCGTTTATAGGCGGCGTACGAGAAGAAGCGTCTAGCGGATTACTGTAAAGTTGCTTACAAAAAGACAAAAGTAACTAGAACTGAAGTGAGAACTACAACCATATGCCAGAAAGAGAATTCTTTCTATGTGGATACTGTACGTGCTTTCAGGTCAGATTGATTTGTGTGTACAATTTGATGCTTCTAGATTTTAACTATTATATAATTGTTATTGTACTACTACAATGAACAGCAGAAGGGCTTTATATTAATATAATTTTATTTCCCAAGTTCTACAACCTAAAAAACAGGATTATATACTGATACATCATTGGATAAATGAAATCCGATTTGTGGTACAAAAAAAAAATATATTATGTGCTTGTACCGACATAGATCACATAGACTCTATTACACAATTGCACTACACCCGGACTTACGGTGTATAAACCTGTAGTAACAGTCCGCTTAAAAATTCCTTCTTTGTAGTTTATCGTCATATTGGCACCGATGTCTCTAATAGAACTACCCATGGAGCACTATGACTCGTTTTATATATCTGCCAATAAAATAGATTGGAAAAGTCTGAAGGATGACGTCATTATTCGAACAAATCGACAACGGTTGAGACAACAATTTTCAGAAACCCATTGTATTCCGTTCCCACGGTCTATGAGTCATTCGTTGTTTCATTGTATAGAGCTCCCATACGGAGTAGTAATACCATTTAATGGAATTGTCTGTATCCGATTAGGCCTCCCACGGCAGCGGTTCAAGCCTAGGTTCGATCCCTCGGTAGGGATCGCTTGAGTGCGTTGCTTGCGCGATACGGTGACACACAAATATACATCACTGCTACAACACTACACGATCACCCCCACACACGTGCACGCTACACGCTTACACATGAGAGTGGAAGGGTTTACTTTTTTTTTCCTTTATCGAACTGAAAAACTCTCAATTTTACGATAGCAAATATATGGAGGAGTTGTTGAGGCGTGTATGCTTGGTACACATAGGTATATGTTTCAACAACTCATACATATATGAATAGTTAGCTAAGTTAGCTAAGATAGGTCGCGATTTTGCATGCAACAGGCAACAGCCAAGCCGAGGTGTGCCGCGCACCCTTGAGCTGGTTGCCAAAATAAAATCGGCTCAGTGCCTTAAGCGCTCGCCTTAGTAGTCCGGGAAGCTGTTAAGACCTTGCTGGGTCAATAGCGTAGTCATTTCGAAAAAAATGGCAATCGTCTGTTTTTAAAGACGAATAAAATATAAATTATAATATGTAAGTTAATTGAAATTTAAAAGTAAATATGCTATTTTACAGGGATCGCCGTTACGAATACAAAGCGTTAAACAAGCAAGCAAAAGCGAAGGTATCGGAAGCGATAGCGAGTGGGGACGCTGCTGAAATCAAATCTGCGAAAAGCAGAGAAGTGCTCTACGATTCTTTGCAGCTCGCTCATAAATGTATTCTGAATTCGTTCTACGGATACGTAATGAGGAGGGGGTAAGTATTCTCATATTTGAAACCTCACTTATATACCAATACTAAACATAAAGTTATATTTCATCAACATTTGTTATTTTCTTGCAATGAGAAACGTTTCCGGATATTTTTTTTGTACTTGAGTAATTTTCTACTCTTAACTACATCTATTAAACAGTACTTGATGTATTAATATTTGAGTACTATATAGAAAACTAACTCAAACAATAAAAAATAAGTATAAAACTGTACACATAATTTCTTTCACATACCTTTCTTGTTTTTGCTATTTGATTTTGAGGATGCGTAGAATTACTATACTATAATCATCACAGGTTATTGGATAAGTACCTATTTTCTATGTTTTTTGCGTTGAAAACGTCACGTGAAAAAACTTTGCATATAAGACATGCTCAAAATGTGGCTTTCTTGTATACATATTGAAGCACTAATGCTCGTCAACAACTAATAAAAAGGATGTTCAAAGTTCACGCACGGTAACCGTAGAATGAAAAAAAAGTATTCATAAACTTGAACAATTATAACGTGGCGTACGTCAGTTATAACGTCTTTTCTCAAGGGTTACTAGAGCAAGTGGTAGTGGATATACAATAAGGAGACCGCGAATACAAGACACTGTATAATGTATTCTATCTCATTGTCTCACAGGTTAAATCTTATAGGATGTATATATTTGTCTTTTTCGATGTCGTTTTTTCGTCTCTTTAACTTTGAAATAAAAAGGGGTCTAAAGTTTTCATAAAAAAAAAATTGAATGCTCTAAAATGTACTTAGTATAAGGAGATAACAATAAGAAAAAAAAATGTAGTCCGGTGAAGCTGTTAAGACGTTGATGGGTCAATAGCGTAGTCAAAAAAATATATATATATGTTAAGTGTATATTTTCTTTATTATAGATGGACTTAAAGGTTGTTTCATTATATTTGTGCTTATTTCAAAATTCAATAACTACAGTGCTCGCTGGCATAGTATGGAAATGGCCGGTATCGTATGTTACACGGGTGCTAACATAATCATGCGGGCTCGGGAGATTATAGAACAAGTTGGGAGACCACTGGAGTTAGATACAGACGGTACGACGTTTTTTTAACATATATATTTTAATGATAATGTGATCGAGTAACCTAAGTAATATTTTAAATGCAAATGTGAGTTTATTTATTTTTTACGCTTGCACGTCTTAACCACTTAACCATTTATCATGTAAGTTTGCATATACGTTGTCAGGACTACAGCAAAGATGTACTCCTGACTCCTTTGTAGGTGGTAGAGCCCCGCGGAAGCTATTTTTGGTTTCAGCATGAATGGGTCAGCTTCTCCGGAGTAGTACCTCCCCTCTCAAAGAAAACCGACGTGAAATAACAGTGCTTGCATTGTTGTGTTTCGTTCGGTCAGTGAGAGAGCCGGAGGCCCAAATTCCTTCCTCTTTCCGTCTTTCCCTTTCCTTCCCCTCCCTCTTCTCCCATATACAGTCTGGCAACGCACTTGCGTCGTCCCTGATTTCGCTAGTGTCTATGGACGATGGTGATCACTTAACATCACGTGACCCACCAGTTCGTTTGCCGCCTTATTAGGCTATAGGTTTTAGAGACTATCTCGAGCAAAAAATGTACTGTTCTCAATCCTGCTCGGTGAAATCTATATTAAGGCGAGCGAAGCCGGAGGCAAATGCTAGCATATTATGTTTCAAAGTGTTGTCAAATGTTTACTTGTTATTATAGATCTTTGCTAAATGGAAATTTTGAAAATATGGTGTATAGTGTTAATAATTATTTACTTATAATATATATTTTCGGTAATGTGCAGGTATTTGGTGCATCCTACCATCCTCATTCCCAGAAAACGTAACGGTACATACTACTCATGCTAAGAAAAAGAAGATCAATGTCTCTTTCCCGAACGCGGTCCTTAACGCCATGGTGAAGGTAAGTTTCCATTACACAGTTTTTCTGTGTATAGCAGTGCAAGTTAATATCAAACTGTGCTCGTTAGATCATTCATCACGTTGAGTATTTATTCCTGAATATAATTCTTGACTGTAATTGAACTTTTTTTAAAGTAGTCATGTGTCAAGTATAATTTAAACTGTAACTGTAAGTGTCAGTAGTGAACTTTTAAAGCTTTCAGTTTATTTCAAGGAGATTGCAATTTAATCGTAGGGGGTTCGCTTTTTGGCTGTTGAGGGTTCGTAAAGGATTTGGTAGTTGCTAATAAAAGGTTTGGTAGTTGCTCGTAAAGGGTTCGGTAGTTGATTGTAAAGGGTTTGGTAGTTGCTCGTAAAGTTTTCGGTAGTTGACTGTAAGGGGTTTGGTAGTTGCTCGTAAAGGGTACGGTAGTTGATCGTAAAGACTTCGGTAATTGATCGTAAAGTGCTTACTTATTAATCGAGACGGGTTCACGATAAAATAGTTGGGTTACGAGGTGTTTTAAATATGAGAAAATCTACTTTAAATTATGAGATGCGCTTTATTAGTGTTTGCTACTTCCTAACAAAAAAAAATCGATCTTTTAAATAGTTTTCTAATTAAAAGTAGGAATACTAATTTCTATAAGTTGTTATATAATATATTTAAAACTTCCTTATATGTAGGACCATTTCACAAATGATCAGTATTATGAACTCGTCGATCCCGAAGCGAAGAAATATGAGCAGCGTTCAGAAAATTCTATATTCTTCGAAGTGGATGGTCCGTATTTGGCGATGGTGCTTCCCGCTTCTAAGGAAGAAGGAAAGAAATTGAAGAAACGTTACGCGGTGTTCAATTTTGATGGATCGTTAGCCGAATTGAAAGGTCGGTAATTAGGAAATTGATTATTTAGTTTTGTCTTTCATGATCGTTGTAATGTTTGACGAAAGTAAAAGAAGTTGTTGCCTGATGATTCGCTAAGTTCAGTTTTCATCGAACCCATAACAGCAAAATCAATTAGCGAGATAATATTCTACACTATTGTCTTTGGTACGATTGAATAACATATATTTTTTCCATTATTTTATATTTTTATTTATCAAAAGGCGTTAGAACGTCGGCGCGTGCGGAGTAACACTAGTAAAACGAGTGGCCTACAAAACAGTTTAAATCTTATATTTATACTACTAAGGTTGCATTTTTTTTTATATCAAAGGAGGTAAACGAACATGTGAGTCACGTGATGTCGTCCATAAGACACTAGCGACATCAGGGAAGTCACAAGTGCGTTGCTAGCCTGTATATGGGGAGGGGGGAGGGGAAGGAAAGGGAAAGGAGGCAAGCGGAAGGGAGGCGGGCCTCCGGTGCTCTCACTGACCGAACGAAACACAACAATGCAAGTACTGTTATTTCACGTCGGTTTTCTGTGAGAGGGTGGGGCTACCCCGGACGAGCTGACCCAATCATGCTGAAACCAGTAATAGCTTCAGCATTGTTCTACCACCTACCAAAATGTTTTCGAGTATTTTGTTAATAGTAGAAAGTTCGTCTTTGCGTCGCCACGCCAACAATCAGATTTACGCTCCGCCTATAGATGTTTCACATCAAAAAGTACTGTTACTTGGAGGATAGGACGAACGAAGCCGCGAGTAAAGTATGTAAATATTATTGGCAGGTTTCGAAGTAAAACGTCGTGGGGAATTACAGCTCATAAAGATATTTCAGTCGTCAGTTTTTGAAGCTTTCCTCAAAGGCAACGACCTTAAATCGTGCTATAGTGCTGTAGCCAAAGTCGCTGACTATTGGCTCGACGTGCTATATAGCAAGGGGTCGAATATGCCCGATTCAGAACTGTTCGAGTTGATATCAGAGAATCGATCCATGTCGAAGAAACTCGAGGACTATGGCGGACAGAAGTCGACCTCGATTTCCACAGCAAAAAGATTGGCCGAGTTTTTGGGGGATCAGATGGTTAAAGATGCGGGGTTGGCTTGCAGGTAAGTTGATAGTGTATTCACATACCGATGGACGTAGTTTCGAATCTGAGGGGACATAGGCTACCTTTTAATGCGAAAAAGGGTTGTAAGGTGATGAAAGGGGGAATGAAAAGTTGTCCGGAAATGTCATTTTTGGAGTTAAAAGCTTGAAGCTTATTTTTTTTACTGTTGATTCGATATAAAGAGATATGACATTCAGTTTTTGCCGGGATTTTAGTCTGTCATGTAGTGGATTTTATATTTTATTCATAATCTTGTGTTATTTGTCTCTATATTTTGTAAATTTGGTGGTGTTTTACGAAATATAGTTAGTTTATTGTGCCTAAGTGAAGTGAATGGAAAATAAAACCACGGAACATGAATTTCTTTGATGCCACAAAACGTCCCTGGAAGGTTCTAACAAGGGATCCACCATCTTGCTGGAATATTGACTCACACGACGCTTAATAATGAAGTGATAGCATGAATTTTGTAATATTATTGACTACACGACAATGGCATTAATAATTTGAAAGACTGATTGCCAAAGATAAAGTTAAAAAAAAATGACATTCAAAGTTTGTAAAAGTGATACCCTCAATCGTTTGCAGTTTTCATGGAAATACTCGTATGTATGGTTCCGCCACGATTTGAAAAATTGTTTCTGTTTTATATAGCTCATTTATCGAGGAAGGCTATAGGTTTTATATCATTACGCTAAGACCAATAGGAGCGGAGCACCAATGATGAATGTTTCAAAATCGGGTCTTATTTCCTTTTGATAGCTTCCGCTGCCTGTTAGTTAGCCCAAGGTCATTATTATACGCGGGCGAAGTAGCGAACAGAAACAAGTATAATATTTTTTTTTTTTTTTCGAAATGTCTACGCTATTGACCCATCAATGTCTTAACAGCTTCACCGGACTACTAAAGCGAGCGCTTAAGGCACTCAGCCGATTTTATTATGGCAACCAGCTCAAGGGTGCATGGCACACCTCGGCTTGGCTGTTGCCTGTTGCATGCAAAATCGCGACGTATCTTAGCTAACCTAGCTAACTATTCATATATGTATGAGTTGTTGAAATGTATATGTGTACCAAGCATACACGCCTCAACAACTCCTCCATATATTTATTATCGGAAAATTAAGAGTTTTTCAGTTCGATGAGGGAAAAAAGTAAACCCTTCCACTTTCACGTGTAAGCGTGTAGTGTGCACGTGTGTGGGGGTGATCTTGTAGTGTTGTAGCAGTGATGTATATTTGTGTGTCACCGTATCGCGCAAGCAACGCACTCAAGGGCTCCCTACCGAGGGATCGAAACTAGGCTTGAGCACCTGCCGTGGGAGGCCTAATCGGACAAGTATAATATTCATTTAAAAGTAATATTGATCTATTTTTATATACTTTTTGATCTAATATTTTATTTATTATCTTTACTACTTTTATATTTGCACTACCGATCCCTAAGCGCTCGCCCTAGAAGTCCGGTGATACTGTTATGACCTTGCAAGGTCAATAGCGTAGTTAGTTCGAGAAAAAAAAAGCACTACCGATACTTGGTAACTTTTAACAGTGGTAACAAACCCGCTGGTTAGCTTGAAGAAAATACCTTATGGCATTACGCTCGCCAATGTACGAAGTAAAAAGTGCAATAAAGTATTCGTTTATCGCAGTGTTTCCCAACGTGGGGCCCATGCCCCACAGTAGGGCAATTTGATAGTTAAGGGGGTTAGTTTAGAAATGGACTCAACACGATTTGAACCTCTTCGTTTTGGGTTATTTAAATGCAATGCTTAGATATCGGACAAATTTAACAAAAAAAGGCAAATTCTTAAAAAAATGCCGTAAATAATTATTAGGTATAATTTCGTTTGACGTTACCAAAATATCAACTGGGTAATTAGTGTGGCCAAGTCAAGTTTTTCATTATATATTTTGAAATTTTACTTATGATGTTTTGATAACAAGTTTATAGTGATTTCTTCCTAAGACTTATTATTTACATTTCCTAAGGGAACAAAACAAATTTAAAAGGTTTGAAAAGGTTAAAAATTATGTATGGGGGCATACAAATTTTAGAAATGTTAAGGTGGAACATGGCTTATAAAGGTTGGGAAAAATTGGTTTATTGGTTTATCGCATAATGAACTTAATATAGTACAATATAATATAATAATAACTACTTAAGAATTTATTTATATATACATATATCGTAGGTTTATAATATCTAAGAAGCCTGAAGGCGCTCCGGTGACAGAGCGAGCGATCCCTCTCGCTATATTCCAGTCCCCAGCGGCGGTCAAACGACACCATTTACGACGTTGGCTCAAAGATAACAGTATTACTGAAGAAATAGACATTAGGGACGTGCTCGATTGGGCATATTACATAGAGAGATTGAGTGGCGCCATACAGAAGATTATCACTATACCTGCAGCAATGCAAGGAGTAAGTATTGTCACGCCTATTGATAAATTAAATGCCGATGACGTCAGAAACAATGAATTTTGTACTAATAAAATTGCACTTACACTTATAAAGTCGTATGCAGTCGATTTGTAATCGCAGGCCGCTTGAAATAGCTTCCTTTTTGTTCCACCTAATATTCGCTTCGATGACTAGAATTGAACTCTATTCAGAGTCAGCGCTTATATACATTTTAATAAAGGCCCATCAGACCAATAGCATAATCAGTTTGAAAAGTTCAGATCAGTTGTTGACGATCCCGAGCTGACATGCGGTCTAGACTCATTAGAATTTGGCAGAAACATTGGGTCTCTCTGTGTTCTGTACCGCATGTACAACGGAGAGTGTTCTGAAGAACTTTTTCATATGGTGCCTTCATCCCCTTTCCAAACTCGCACCATCCGCCGCTGGCTGGCTGCTCATCCACATACACTAAAGCCCAGCAAAATGGCAACAACCGTAAGGTATTCAAAAGCTTTGTTTTGCGCACTTTGGCTTTGTGGAATGAGTTACTTGGGACTGTGTTCCCCCAGGGTTATGACATGGGGCTCTTCAAAAAGGGATTAAAACACGCTCTCAAGGTCGGCAACATAACAGCGATACCCCTGGTGTTGCAGTTATCCATAGGCGACGGTAACCATCTAACATCAGATGGGCCGTCTGCCTGTTTGCTGCCTTTTGGCATAAAAAAAAATAAAAGAAAAAAGAGAGTAAATTTCTTGTAACTTGACGTCATTATTCCAATGATTCAACATAAATCGAAATGTTTTCGGGTTACCTCTTATCTAACATAAGCAGGTTTTTTCTAATGTCTAACTGATTAACTACGACAATGATGTTGGATATTTATTTTTATAAATATATAGGTTTTTGGGTAAGTTTTTTTTTAATCTTATCAGACAGGGTATGGCAATCAAATTTAATATCCATACTTAAACACAGTATTTTTGAGTCACTTTTTTCTTTTAAAGTTTAACTTGAAATCTATATCCAAACACATATAGTTAATTTCTTTTGGGTAACTTTTTTTAGTAAGTAATTTTTATATCACGATATCAATACGTGTGGGACTGAAAACTGAACCTATTTTATTATAAAGATTACCGACATAAGCATATACGAACTCGTCCGCATTTTACGGTCATCGGGCGTAACTTTATATAACTTTATCTGGTTTATCTTATCCCATATTAAAAGAACATTCAGTTCTATAATTACTTTACTGCAAGTTAAGATGAATGTATGTTAATAAATCATGTATTTTAGTTAGATAATCCCGTACCACGTGTCCAATATCCCGACTGGCTTCACAAGAAAATGTTAGCTAAAACTGATAAATATAAAACTAGAAAGATTACGGACATGTTCTCGGCCAAGCCTAAAGAGTTGAAACAGGCGGATGAAGGGGAGGCTTCGGAAAACAATACCGATAGTATGGTACGTTTTATTATGAAAATGAATAAATAGTTTTTAATGGCACTCTGTTTGTTACTCTGACTCACCTTAACTATTCAAGTTGGTAGTTAGTTTGTTTAATTTTGTTGTAATCCGCGAGGGCAACTCCCGTTTTCTCGCCCCCCTCCCACGCCTTTCCCTTCCTCAACATACCGCTACAAAACAGTTGGATCGTGTGCTCCGCCTTTAACGCACGCGCCGGAGTGATTATTATACGCGCAGCTGCGTAGTGTACGCACCGCAAGTAATAATACAAGTTTCTCCACCGCAGCAGCGCTGAAACTAGCTATTGGACTCACTATATATGCCGAATAAGTGTGTATGTTTCTATTACCCAGCTCAATCGATTCTATACCCTTGAATCCTACGATTGAGCATATATCCTGTAATACCCTTGTCCTCGCAATCAACAAAAATACAGTATACATCTCTCCGTATGATAAACACCGCGATTAATGGAGGTGAAATGAGTCAAATGATTTGATCAAGTTTGACGGCCTATTGCCACCACTAGTGATCATCAAGAAATTTTTGGATAATTTTATCCAGAAGAAAAAAATAGTATATTTGTACCAGCATGTTTTACAATACGTATATATGTGCAAATATTTTGCACGAATATGCAAGAATATGATGAAAAAATTACTTGTGCAAAATAATTGCATATGCTAGCTTGATTATGCCATTAGATATGTACGTTAATTTTGGAGGACAAAATTGTAGTAACTTGATTAAAAATTGATGTAATAAGTACAAACAGTGTAATATATACTAACTTTTCCTTGCGACTTCGCTCACGCTAATATAGATTCGACCTCTCCGGTATTTTACTATTTTCGTAGGTGAAATTACCCTATTCTATAGTCAACTGACAACGTGTAAGCAACATTCAATTATAATCGGTTGAGTAGTTAATCCGTGAAAGCGTAACTAATAAACAAAGCCCCTTTTACACTCATAATATTTAAATATATATTATAAGAAGATATTTAACTTTAATAATAACTTAATGTCAAATATATAGAACTCGTGTCCTTTTAAATTGTATAGGGTGTAGAAGCCGATATGGAAGATATAGGTAAACAGGGCAAAGATACAAACGGAGCTATTCGGCCTATAGTTCACACCGTGAAGAGGAAACGTGAGGAGTCACCTCCTCAAGAGGCAGCTACGTGGAGGGAAGCCTTGGGTCCTCCACCACCTTTTGGAACTACAAAGGTAGGAAATACATGTCATTATATTTGAAAGTAAGCTAAATCCAGTTTCAACTGTTACTAATATTATAGGGTTATCTTTAAGATCTTAAAATTTTCTGCATGTAAAATTTGAAGATCAATAAAAAAAACCAAACTAAAAAGCTCTCAAGAGGAAAAAAACCCTGATTTTTAAACATTCTTCATTGTTGCTCCGCTCCTATTAGTCTTTGCGTGAAGATATAAGCCTATAACGATTCCTCGATAAATGAGCTATATAACCCGGAAAGAATATTTTAAATCGTATCGGTAGTTCCTGAGACTACCCCTTACAACGTCACAACATCACAAACTCACAGACATTACCTCTTTATAATATTAGTATAGAAAACACCACCGATATTACCAGTGGCGGATTTGCAGTCTGCGTCGCCAAAAGCCCATGTGGTAAGTACCAGCCACCCCTTTCTCAGCACCCATTATATTGAGTACATAATGAATTTACTTTTTTGCCAATTTTTTTAAGAACTTTTGTTATACGATGTGATTCAGTGTGGCCCACCATAACGTGCGCGAGCCTTTACAACATTTACGTACTTTAAGTTATTTCTTGTTATCATTAGTGAATTTTTTGTCACGATTGGTTGCCCTAGACCCGGTACTCCTTGGCTTAGGGCAAATACGCCACTGAATATCACATAATATAGAGTTAAAAAAACACAAGATTATGAATGAAATACAAAATCCAATACATGACAGACTGAGATCCTGCCAAAAACTACGCCTTTCATTCTTTTATTACATTATGTTTCCCAAATATATAATGCATACTTTGTATATCATAATAACATTTAATATGCAAATCATTGAACTGTATACCTTATACTATTTTAGGAGGAACGTCGAGAATGGATTCTGTTCCAAAAAAGGAAATGGATGTGGCAGATGGAGCGTAGAGGATTTCGTAATCGAAGTAAACGAGGTATAGTGGAATTCATTTTTGTATATATTGGTCCGAAGATTTCGGTATCATTTTAACATTTTGTAGTGATTAAATGAGTTATAATTTGTCTATGGAAAATATTTTAAAAAGATAAAATAATATAGTTAATAGGAAGTTAACATTTTGTTAATATTTTTATGTTTTTAGATAAAACCAAATACTATTTACGTTAGAAAAAAATATTTTGTACTTTTATATGCAAACAAATGAGTTTTATTATCACACAATTACACTAGAGTTACACCTTACAATGGAGAAGTAGTTCGCTTAAATATCTCTTCCTTTTGTTTTCTCTTCGTATTCAATAAGATGTTCAAAATACGACTCCGCCTGGACGCATCGAATCGTGCTTAAATATCTTTTAAAAAGGAAAATGGAAATATTTGGAGGTCTGACGTCATTGTTCGAACAATTCGACAACGTCCGAGACTATATATTTTTACAACCCTGTTATTATTGGTTCCCACAGTCGATGTTTAACAATATATTATTATAGGTAAAACGGACAACGATGTGATGTTACCACCGCCGAAGAGCTCAGGCCCTCTTAATACCTTAGGAGGGTTTATTAGAAGAGCACAAAGGACACTACTGAACACACCTTGGCAAATTATACAAGTAAGTTTAATATTCCATCCAAGAGGTAATTCTATATATATTTCTTTGTTTTTAATAGATTTCAAAATGTTCAGGTTCAATGTGATTTGAAAAGCACAATGCGTTCGGTCACGCTTACTAGCATGTCATCACGCGAAATTATAAGTTTATCTCCTGCTAAAAAATACCGCTCGATGCGTCTAAACACCTTTTCACTTTAAAAATAACTTCTTCATATTTGAGTCCATTCATTTCAAAATGTTTCAAATATTCATAAAATATGTTAAATTTTAATATTTCCAGTTTTTATAAACCGAGAACGAAGTTTTTAATTATTTTTTTATGATCTTCATATTTTACATTTGAACAATAAAATATGAATGTTTTTTTATGTCATAGGAGGCAATCGAAAATGCGAGTCACCTGTTGTTAAGCGATCACCGCCGTCCATAGACACTAGCAACCCCAGAGGAGTCGCAAGTGCGTTACCAGCCTGTGTTTGTGGGAATGGAGAGAAAGGGGGAGGAGAAGGGAGGGGAGGGGAGATGGGTCTCCGGCACTTTCACTGACCGAACGAAACGCAACAATGTAAGCACTGTTACTTCATGTCGGTTTTCTGTGAGAGGGTGGTGCTACACCGGACGAGACGACCCATTCAGGCTGAAACCAATAATAGCTTCAGCGTGGCTCTGCCACTACTGTTGAACTCTACTACTCTTGAAAAATCACGTAAAATATTAGGAACGATTAAAATTGAGATTTAAATCATTTTGATATGTACCGACACATTCGCATATTGTTATCGATAAGGTGGCGGAGACGGCGGAACCGGGTCTGTTCAAACTCTGGGTGTTAGTCGGAACCGAACTCCACCAGATTAAACTGACAGTGCTTCGAATATTCTACGTGAACCATCGCGTCGCGAGACCCACTGACACCGGCCAGTACTGGCGAAAGTGTAACAGGATATTGCCGAGAGCTCATCCAGCGTTACACCTCTACCAGTACACAGTGCCTGAACAACTCTATAGGGAGCATCAAGAGTGAGTCACTATATTTTTCAAGTTACTGATAAATATGTCTAATTACCCCGTTGCACTTAAGGGCTTATTATTATTATTATGATGTACAGTTTTAACAAAACATTCCAAAAACTGTCCTGTATTTATACCGATTGAAAACACTAGTTCGACAACACCAGACAGATTTTTTCCGAACTGGATACGCTATAGGCCTGACGGGCCTTCACAGCTTCTCCGGACTATTATACCTTGCTTATTCTTATTCTTACCTGGGCTGCCTGGCTAGGTGCAGAACTCCAGAGGGTTACCTCGCGAAAAAAAAAGGTTAGACTTGCGAAAAAAGGATAACGCGAACTTGTCTTGGGCGAGCGCGATGCATTTAGTACCTTTTTAAAGCAAGTATTTAATACGTATTAAGCTTTCTTGCAATAACACCGACTAACTTTTACACTCGGTTTAGTTCGCTTTATTATTTAACCTTGGGAACCTTTTTTTTCTGGGTGAAGAATGGTTACACTCTGTCCTTTTCTATACTTCCGACTTTTTGCAAAATCTAATAATGAATGGTTAATAAGCTAAGACTTGTATTTACTAACAAATAAGCCAAATCATATTCGCCTTTATTACATACTAGCTGTTACCCGCGGCTGCGCACGCGTTTTTTGAATATATTAAATAAATTTAAAATTGTTATTAGATGTGTAAATAACAATAATACTATTTCAAAAATATTTGTAGGTATGACACGCACATCATCTACAGTAACAGGTAACATGTATATTATATATGTGAATACTAATAGTGTATCGAATGGGATGGGATTTATCATAGGCCACATAGCCGGAACTTTAAACTACTATCTATGTATCACCCTCAGTGCTCTCTTACACTGTATAAGAAGGTAATGAATATATATATATTAATATATATATATATATATATATATATATATATTATCAAACAATATGTGTTAAATCTTTTATTATATAGATATAATATGTCCATATTGTTGATATAGTCAAATTATTAATATACCTTGCTATAATTTAAATCACATAAAAATATATGACTTTCAACTATATTTATTCTTGGAATCCAGAACAATGTACGTCACACGCACATGTTTATAGCGAACAACATATTTTTGGTCAATTTCACACATACGAATGCACAGACTTCATCACAACATAGTTATTTGCCCGTAAAATTCCCGTTCAAATATTAATTGTAGTCCGTTGAAGCTGTTAAGATCTTGCTAGGTCAATAGTGTAGTCATTTCTGAGAAAAAAAACCGTTCAAATAGGTCCAGCCGTCTCGGAGATTACCCGGAACAAATAAACAAAACAGGCATATCGACAGAATTTAAAAAAAAATGTTGATATTTGTAGCACCGTAGATATATGTATTTATCAAAAAGTATTTATTTTTAAATTATATACACACACTTTCTTATACTACGTAATATAACGCAAACCAAAAAAACAAAACTAACGTAGAATAAACTTTTTGGGGAGTTTTTGACGGGATTTCATTCTGTCATGTAGGGGATTTTATATTTTATTCATAATCTTGTGTTTTTGACTCTGTATTGTGTTAAATTCGTGGCGTTTTATGTAATATGGTTTGTTTATTGTGCATAAGTGAAATGAATGAAAAATAATACCACGGAGCATGTACTCTGGGGTCTTGAAAATTAGGAAGATAAAAATTTACGAAATATTATATAGAAGATTTGGCACTTATTATTTTATTCACAACTTCAGAATTGGCAGTATGGATTGATTCCTTCGCTAGTATTGATGGATGAATATTATTACTACTAACATTTTAGAATAGCAGCACAAAATAGACTTTTAAAATATTTGCGATAGCAACGTTCTACGTAAAATCAAAAATTGGAATTAAAAATAACGTAGAATAAACTTATGAACAGGAACACAAAAATAAACCCTGTTAATATTTCCAATAGAATGTTGTCATGTTACCATGGCAACGCATATAATACTTACATTGACACGCAGCGGATGCTATAAAATAGCCCGATTTTGAGACATTCTTCATTAGTACTCCACTCCTATTGGCTTTAACGTGATGATATGTAGCCTATAGCCATCCTCGATAAATGAGCTATCTAACACGAAAAGAAACTTTCAAGTTGGACCGGTAGTTCTTGAGATTAGCGCGTTCAACCAAACAAACAAACAAACTCTTCAGCTTTATAATATTAGTATAGATGTTGATGCTGGTTGTAATTGAGATGGAAAAGGTTTAATAATTCGGTGGGATGCTTTCCTGGTGATCGCTAAGAATGCACAACGGTCGGTAGGATAGGAGAAAAAACAGTACTCGCCTTTGGGCTGTTGTCACGGTCGTAGGAGGCCTCCTCTTCCATTCACTAACACTTCGATTCGCACCTTTCACTTCTAATCTCTAATTGTATTTATGATGCAATTAATCTATACTAATACTGATATTATAAAGAGGTAAAGTTTGTGAGTTTGTGATGTTGTGACGTTGTAGGGGGTAATCTCAGGAACTACTGGTCTGATCTGAATAATTCTTTCAGTGTTATATAGCTCATTCATCGAGAATGGTTATAGACTATATATCATCACACTATGACCAATAGGAGCGGAGTACCAATGAAGAATGTTTCAAAATCGGGTCTTATTTCCTTTTGATAGCTTCCGCTGTGTGTTAGTTGTTCCAAAGTCATTGTTCCCCACGGACGAAGTCGCGAGCAGATGATAGTATAATATACATTTAAAAGTAATATTTTCCCATTATTACATGTCTATTGATCTATTATTATTGCACTTTTACTTTATTCATTATCTTCACTACTTTTATATTTGCACTACCTGCGATAACTTCTAACAGTGATATCAAAACAAAACGGATAAGACTGTTGTGTATTGCATTGACCATTTTTAGTTTTAAAATTAATACCACCTGAGCAGTTCGGATTTCGCGCCGAACTCTCTTACACGAATCAAGTACACCGCCTCACGGAGTACATTTTCTCTAAATTTAACGCCGATCCGAAACGTAAACCGAAATGCACAATTGCAGTCTTCCTCGATATCACCAAGGCCTTCGATAAGGTCTGGAACGGAGGGCTCATCCATAAATTATGTAAATCTCGCGTACCCGATAGGTTAATTTATATTATCCGCGATTAACTCACTGATAGGACATTCCGCTTCAGAGTGGATGGTGAACTATCGCTGCCCCACCCGATACGCTCAGGTGTGCCACAGGGCTCCATACTCGCGCCCACGCTCTTCAATCTGTTCATCAGTGACCTACCTCAGTCTCGGGGGATCGAGGTAGGTTGTTACGCTGACGATACCGTTATTTACACTTCCGGCTAGCGGTCGGACTTTCTTAGGAAGCGCATCGAAAAAGCCGTTCATACTCTCGGTGAATGGTTTCGTCGATGGCGCATAAAAGTTAATCCCGATAAGAGTGCCGCAATACTCTTCGATCCCACGAAACGCACTAATAAATTTGAGCCCATCAGGCTATACGGAATCGATATCCCTTGGGTCGAAGAGGTCAAATATCTCGGTGTTACATTAGATAAACATTTAGAGTTCAATTCACATATAGACAGAGTGCGAAACAAAGCAGCTATGGTCTTGGGTCGCCTCCGTCTGTTGCTTTGTCATAAGAGTAAGATGTCCCTCAGACACGAGCTCACTTTTTATAAGACGTGTATCCGTCCCGTGATGACATATAGCTACCCCGTTTTTGCGTATATGTCCAAAGATAACTTTCATAAGCTGCAGGTTCTCCAAAATTGTGTTTTACGTAAAGTGACCGGTGCCCCGTGGTACATCCGGAGAGTCGATCTCCATAGAGACCTAGAGATCCCTTCCATCTGGGCGTACGTAAAATCACTTACGATTAGTTATTTGAAAGAGCCGCGAATCATCCCAATCCGTTAGTGGTATCCGCCGCAAACTATAAACCCGTACCTAACGCTGCGCGTAATAAAAGACGTCCGCGACACATTTTTACCGATCCTTCTGATTCAATCACGTCAGCGAACGATCAGTACCAGCCTGTCACTTGAAACAGAGCGTGTTCACGCCCACGCCCGCGTAATCACAGACCACGCCGCCATGGTCTGGGGGTTAATTTCGCTCCCGCACACCCGATTAGGCCTCCCACGGCAGCGGCTCAAGCCTAGGTTCGATCCTACGGTAGGGAGTCCTTGAGTGCGTTGCTTGCGCGATACGGTGACACACAAATATACATCACTGCTACAACACTACACGATCACCCCCACACACGTGCACGCCTACACGCTTACACATGAAAGTGGAAGGGTTTACTTTTTTCCCTTATCGAACTGAAAAACTCAATTTTCCGATATTAAATATATGGAGGAGTTGTTGAGGCGTATATGCTTGGTACACATATACGTTTCAACAACTCATACACATATGAATAGTTAGCTAGGTTAGCTAAGATATGTTGTAATTTTGCATGCAACAGGCAACAGCCAAGCCGAGGTGTGCCGTGCACCCTTGAGCTGGTTGCCATAATAAAATCGGCTGAGTGCCTTAAGCGCTCGTCTTAGTAGTCTGGTGAAGCTGTTAAGACCTTGCTGGGTCAATAGCGTAGACATTTCGAAAAAAAAAGCCATTTTTAGCCTATACAACATAGATTAATCCTATGCCTATCCTAAAGGGATAGAGTGCAAGCATTGGTGTGGTAATGGTTAAAATAATGGTATTATTTTCAGAGAACTGATGGGCGAGTTATCCGCACCAGAAATAGAGGGTATTTACGAGACACAGATGAGTCTTGAATTTAGAGTCCTAGTACAGTTGGGTTGTATATGCGCTGTCGATCCGAAAGAAGCGAAAAAGTACGTCTCCGGCTTTAGTATATTATTATTAAAATAATTTACATAATAAAAAGTACAAAAAATATGTTTGAAAATTCAAATTAATTAAGAAAAGTATGTGACTCTTTCGAGGCCAATTATTTATTTTTTGTGTAAATTTTGTCTTTTTATTATTTTGCTGTTAATCATTGGGGTGACATGGTCAATTTGTGAGCAATCCCCGATTATAAATTAAAATTTAAATATTGTGTGTACTTATGTACGCGGTAGAAGTTATACTTCTTTGGCGTAATAAGATAAAAATCTTTTCAAAAATTGTATCTTTCGCCTTATACTACGTTTGTAAAAAAAATGACACTAACAATAGAAAAAAAGTATTTAATACAAAGAAACAAAATGTTGACTATAGTTAACTTCAGGGTGTCGGTTTTTCGTAACGGTGTGCGCGAACATAACAAAAATGTAGTCTCATCATTTTTCCCCCAACGCGCCAAAAGAAGTATAACTTCAAAAAAAACTAGCTGTGGTGTAAATAACCGCAGTTTCAGAGTACTTTTCTTTGGTCTTTTAAAAGTAGTATCGGTTAATGGTTCAGTATCATAAATATTGTAGTTTAAAATGACAGTCCATTTTTTTTTTCCAATGTTTTCAGATTAATACAGTTTGGATCGAATAATA
>JACEII010000049.1:2563626-2586672 GCA_014332785.1 Antheraea mylitta | reverse complement strand
ATCACTAGTTGAACAATACAACACAGACCATCTCACATACGTGCACACATACACACAAGTACACATATGGCGGAAGGGTTTTTATTTTTTTTTTCTTATTTTCGAACTGGGTTATTTCAGACACGAAAAACACATTTGAACTCGTGGGGCTAGTGGTTTGACCAGTGGAATAATATTAATGTCCGCAGGTTCGAACCCACCCCGCATGTACCAACGGATTTTTCGAAATCTGCGTACATTTGCTAATTTATATTGGTAATACTATCAACTGACGGTGAAGGAAAACATCGTGAGGAAAGCTGAACTTGAGAAATATTTTTGTGTACTACGGTATGTGGGAAAAAATATAAAACTGTGGATTTTTCAGAGTTTGAAATCGCCAATAAATCGTGGGCTGGCATACTTTCCTTCGGGAAGAGGCCTAAGGCCCTACCGTGGGTCTCTTATAGGCTAATGATGATGATGATGATGATGGATAACTAGCCGAGTTCCGCTTAGACAGATTCGCAGTTTTGCATTCAAGGAAACAGCCCAAGCTAAGGCTCGGCCACTCTAGCACCCTTGAGCTTGTTACTAAGCGGCGAAGTAACATAACCGCTTGCTATAGTAGTCTGGTGAAGTTGTCAAGGTCCGTCAGGCAATGGCGTAGTAAATTTGAAAAAAAAATCTTTCTCCCGAACTGGTAATTTCAATCGCCATAAATACGGGACGGTTTTTGGAATGTTTTGTTAAAAATGATTACGTTGAGTGGTAAATGACAAGGGTGAATTGATTTGGTTGGTAGAGCCACGCTGAAGCTACTACTGGTTTCAGCATGAATGGATCGGCTCGCTCCCAGCATTACCACCCTGACCCACAGAAACACCGACGTGAAGTAACAGTGCTTGCATTGTTGCGTTTCGTTCGGTCAGTGCGAGCGTTGGAGGTCTACCTCCTTTAAAAGCTGGCAACGCACTTGCGACTCTCCTGGTGTTGCAAATGTTTATGGGCGGTAGTGATCACTTGTCTTTAGGTGATTCCTGATTGTTGATGAACAAACCTATTCGTTTGCCCACCTATAATATCAAAAAAACAAGTGTATTTTTTTTAACATTATTTTTGGCAAGTAATCTTTTAAATTATTGCTGCCATTGTCAAGTAGTCAATAATATTACAAGCGTCATGCGATCTCTTCAATATTGCGTCGTGTGAGACATTATTCTAATAAGATGCTGGATACCTTTTTAGAACTTTTCAAGGAGTTTTTCTGGCATCTCAGAATTTCATGCTCCGTGGTATTATTTTCCTTTCACTTCACTTATGCACAATAAACTAACTATATTACGTAAAACACCACCAAATTCACAAAACATAGAGTCAAATAACACAAGATTATGAATAAAATATAAAATCCACTACATGACAGACTAAAATTCCGCCAAAAACTCAACAAGTGTATCTACAGGATAAGCAGTGGTGTTGATGAGAGTACACTCCCCGGTGCGGAGATGTCGTGGGAGGTGTCGGTGGAGACGGAGGCGCGCGTCGTGTGGCGTGGGATACAGCGCGCGCTGCAGCGGTACCGCGACGAACGCTGCGGACCCACGCTGCTCGCCGTCCAGGCTTCACTCTCCACCCCAGCACTCACTGCCATGATGCCGGGTTCGTACTCCATATCACCAATTAATTTTACACTATATCATCAAATGCACCAACTTTGCCAACCATTCTAGCTTTGCACAAAAATATTGTGAAACCTTACAAGATTGTCCAATAGATTCGAGTTTGCCCAGAACGGTTTCCATCTCCACGCAGGTGCTTATCGCGATCATACCGGGTTTCTACTTTATATCACCATTAATATTTTAATAAATTTATATATGCACCAATTTTGCCAACCACTGTATCTTTGCACAAAAAGTTCTGTAATACCTTACAAGATTGCTCAATTGATTTGTGTTTGCCCAGAATGGTTTTCATCTCCACACAGGCGTTTAACCCATCATGCTGAGTTCATACTCCATATCACCAATTACATTTTACACTACATTATCAAATACACCAACTTTGCCATCCATTCTAGCTTTGCACAAAAATATTGTGAAACCTTACAAGATTGCCCAATTGATCTGAGTTTGCCCAGAACGGTATCCCTTTCCACGCCTACGCTCACCGCCATCATGCCGGGTTCGCACTACATATCACCTATATTTTAGACTGTACACACAAAAAAGCGGCACTATATGGCTAATGAGCTGCTTTTTGAATTAAGAGGCCATTCAAATATTATATAAGCTCTAAAAGGGTTGAAAAATCTATGATTTGCTTATTTTTATAACCTAAGGGAACTAACTGTATCTGGGTCTGGGCTACACCATTGCTCTAGTAGCGAACCACTATAAGTTAATTCCTCTATTTGAATATATAAAAATCTAATGTCATGATGTTTGCCCACGATAAACCCATCTGGATGTGTACCTCTGATATGTAAGGCACGCGGTCTTATCTACTGGGCTACCATCGCCCTAGTAACGAACTGCTATAAACAATTCCTCTATAGATTATAAATTTCTTATTTCTAGACTTGGTTAACTGCTGACTATGAATCAATAAGGAAATCATGATAGATTAAAAATAACATATCAATGTATACCTAGGCGCAAGAGGGAGAGTAAGAGCACGGTTTACTTTTGTTAAGCAGGGGTAAAGGGTGGTCAAAAATTACAAATACATACACTGTTTGCGTAATACTAGAACGACCCTCTGCGATTTAACGATTTGCCACTTATAATTATCACCTTGACACACTATGTATTTCAAATGAGAGCATTATTCCCATCCGCATCAATTTCACTCCTTCCTTGACAAAATTGTACCGCCAGAAACAAATACATACGAATCATTTTACGCATAAGATTTTAATCCATTAAATTATCATAAACATATTTAATTACTTTAAAGCGATAAGGACTAAATTCTTTTCATAACATTGTTAATAAGAGAAAACCATTTTGTACCTCACATTACGTACAAGTTACACTACCGAAACTTTCTTTTTTCTGAAATAAAACTATAAACCTTTGTATTCTATTTATTTTTGACTGGTCACATATATAGTACAGCATAATGTCTATATGTCGTTTAATCCATCAAACATTTTTGAAGTTATGTTTCTTTTGCCGCGTTAGGGAAAAGCGATGAAAGTATTTTTTTACGATGCGCGCGAACACCGTCACAAAAATCGACACCCTGAAATTATTACAATGCGCGCGCGCATCGTCACGAAAAACCGACACTCGGAAGTTAGCTAAAGTTAACATTTTGTTTCTGTATATTTGTTGTTTGTATTTTTTTCTATTAAACCTTTCAAAGTATCAAATACCTTTTCTCTATTGTTAGTGTCATTTTTCTACAAACGTAAAATAAGACGAAAGTTAAAATTTTTGAATATCTTGTTATGTCAAAGAAGTATAATTTTTAACACGTGTACATAAGTACACACACACACTTTTTTTTGCTGAAATTGCACGCGAAATGCGAAGGAAAGTGACGATTTGACTCTTTACCTCTTTATTTGAAGTGTATAGTATAGAAGGCCAGATCCATACAATAGGGAATACCAAAGTATACTTTTGTGTATATACCCATACTTATGACAATCTCAGATCAAGGCATGGTCACGATTCGAGAGATTAGGTATTTCTCACATTTGATTTTATTACCAGGTTTGACGGATTTCCCATTAGTTCCACTGCATGTTCGTGATGTAGAAACGCTTTATAATACATTGGAGTGGCAACGCATTGGCGTGCGGGCGATTGTACGACACTACCTTAACCTGGAGTCTGTTCTTCACCTCACCATTGAACAGTGCAGGTACTGTGTATATTTTAAGTATGAGTTAATATGAGTATGTATGTAATATCATTTTTTTTACTGATTACTGGTATGAAATAGGTATACACGATATCGATAACAAAAATGCAATTTTTAAAATTTTTGTCGGTCTGTCTGTCTTTCTGTCCATTTGTTCTGTAACTGCTGGACCGACTTTAATGGAAATTTCGTTGGCAGATAGCTGAATTTACAGCGGGTTACTTAGGCTGCTCTAAATTAGACTAGCTGTTAACCGCGGCTTCGTTTGCAGTATTATCTCCAAAACGGGTCGACATATTTTTACGGGACTTTCATTGGCAGATAGCGGACATTATAAAAAGTAATATAGTCTATTTTAATTTAGACAAGCTGTTAACCGTGGCTTCGCCCACAGTACTATCTCCAAAACGGTTTGACCGATTTTTACGGAACTTACACCGACATGTAGCCGACATTATAACAAGTAATTAAGTCTATTTTAAATTAGACTAGTTGTTACCCGTGACTTCGTCCGCATGAAATTTAGCAAAAATATGTTGTTCACTGTAAATATGTGCATAAGACGAGCTTTGTACTGAACTCCAAGAATAAATATAATTGAAATTCATATATCTGTATTTATGTCTGTAATTTGAATTATATTGTCTTTTTGGCGGCTATTTTGTTTTATTTACCGCGCTTTCGTCTATGTAACTCAGTAACCATAGAACATATAAGAATATTGTATCGAGTTCACTGAGCATTATGTAAATCGTCGAATATTAATACTTGCTTAGACATATATAATAATATTGCTTAGACAGATATAATTTTTATACCTTGATTTATATTCATGTAAAATTTCAAGGTCTTTCATTGTTTACAATTTTCTATAATAATCTCTAATAATAATAGTCTTTCTAACAAGATATTAGTCCATAAATCTATTAATTATATATAATATAGACATAATATATCACTATAATAACATCTTGCCATAAGTCATTGTTTCATTAGTTCCTTATACAGTCTAAGTGAGCACTGAGGTAGTTATATGATGGGTTAAGGTTCCAAATATGTTGCTGATGATAAATTTCATTTGACATACTGTTAGTATTTATATATGTATGCGTTACATGTTACTGTCAGTGGAGTGTGTGTTGTACGTAAAATTGTTTTAAAAGAGCATTTTTATAATGGTACATGGTCTTATAATTTTGTTTCTTAAATACAATTTTATAAAACGCCTGCGGAGCTGCGGGTACAACTAGTTACATAAATAAAATTATACAGCTCGTCCGTTGTGTGCACATCGCATAGAAAATATAAGTGTACGTAATCGAGGTTTCAGGGTTAGAATTAGTAGAAAGACTTTCTCGATTAATGGTCAACTAAACTGTTGACGTGAATGGCACTTGAATATAATTTGTGGCACACAAAATACTAAAAATAGCGTAATCCGGTGAAGCTGTTAAGATCTTGCTAGGTCAATAGCGTAGTAAGTTCGAGAAAAAAACATGAAAATAGCTATTTCACATCTAATTTCTAAGCTGTATTTTCTTTTCTGTATTATATATAATTTACACGTAGGCTTTAGGCTCAGTTGTCTTTTGAGGATTGTAAAGTATGGTTGAATATGATATTTATAATTTGCATTAATATTTTAAATGTGATTGTGGTGGGTTGGTTTTGTTTACAAACATTTGTAAATTTCGTAGTACACGTTGTCAGTGGCAGAGAAAAGGACGCAGGGTTCCACTCATCAAGAAAAATGTATTGTTTCCGAGGGATAACTCTCCAATCTATACAAACGCGAACGAATCCACGAGCAAAAGCTAGTAAATCATTCTTTTACAGGTATTTCCACGTGCCTGTGGGCAACATGCCTGCAGACCCAACATTATTCGGTGCTGATCTGTTCTTCGCACGTCACCTCATCAAACACAATTTCGTGCTGTGGTGCTCCAATTTGGAAAGGCCTGATCTAGGAGGCAGAGAGATTGATGATAATCGGTTAGAATATTGATTATTTGTTGTTAAAAATAGTTCTAACATCAAAGTCGGATACAGATAAAGGCTAACAGGTGATCTAAATCTACAAAAAAAAAGAGTTAGAAGAAAACCAGCATAATGTAGATTATATGAACTGCTTACAAGTAAACAATATATACACAGTCCGTAATCATTCTTGAAATTGTGTATTAGGAATAGAGGCTTATAAAGAAATACATTTACAAGATCACAATACTATACTATATCATTTTTTTTGTGTATATAATTGCATTTTTTCACGTAAGACACCAATATAGTTAAACTTAAAAACGAAAACTTTATCTAAATACGAAATGTGATCCAAATCGTTAGAGCCGTTTTTGAGATACGTGAAAATAAATTTACAAGAACCGCACGTGTCGTAAAGAAAAAATCGAAATTCGCAATATTTAATTAATGTTTCAAGCTTCAGTATTAAGGAAAAATGTCGAAATTATGTTTTTTGTTACTGATGACATTAAAGCTCGACAAAACAAACACTCCCACAGCTAGTTTATAATAGACGATGTATGTAGGTTGGTGAGCGAGGTGGAGGAGTCGGCGGGGTGCGCGCGCAACGCGAGCGGCGCGTACGGCAGCGTGTGCGTCGCGCTGGAGAGCGACGCGCTCTGCGTGTGTGCGCTGCTGCAGGCGCACCACATCCTGCAGGCGGAGGGCACCAGCGTCGCCACGGCATTCGCCGCGCACCAGCACTCCATACAGGACCTCATGGCGAACACCGGTACCCACCATACATTTAATCGTGGGGAAATTCTTTATAGATACACAACACTCCTGAGGGAGAGAGTGGGTTATGTCCGACTCGCACGGACTAAAACCTCACGGTGTACCGACAGACCGTATTTGTAGGGGCGGCAAGGGATCGTACTAGCTACTCAACCTTGGATAGCCACCCCAACGTTTCGATTACGGTGGCGGAATGAGGCACACACACATAAACTAGTCATCCCCTAGTGGTCGTCATTCGACCATAATTCATTTTGACATTCAGTAACACCAAAGATAATAATTATTTCAGCGGTTTCATAAATTTACATAAGACTAGCACAGCGGATGTTGTCCCGGCCATATAATTAAAAAAAAACCTTGAAGTTTTTTTTAGGCATTATTAAACTTTTTTTTTTATATTACAGGTGGTAAACGAGTAAACGACCCACCTGGTCACCTGATGTTAAGTGATCACCACCGTCCATAGACACCAGCAACACTAGAGAAGTCTCAAATGCGTTGCCAGTCTGTGTTGGTGGTGAAGGTGGAAGGGAAAGAGAGGGAAGGGAGAGTGTGGGAGGTGGGTCTCCGGCGCTCTCTACAACTTTTCTCCAGAACTCAATCATATATCTCTCATCGTTAAAGCAGCGTTCCTAAGAAACGTTTTCATACGATCGTTTTTTCTTCGACTTGCTTTGCAAATCCGACTACCACAAAAAAAAAAAACATTTTTCGGGTTATATATAGCATCACAAATAAAGTGGCTTTCTATTGGTAAAAGAATTTTTATAATCGGTTTACTAGATCCAGATATTACCCCCTACAACGTCACAAAGTCACAAACTTTACCTCTTTATAATATTAGTATAGGTATATTATCTGTCAATTAATCAATTAATGTATTTTATGAATTTGAATGTTATAAAATTAACTTACAATTTGACCAGTTAATTTTAAAAGGCGTGCAAGGTATGGAACGTAAGTCTTGTTAAAATGGTGGACTGTAAGAAAAGTAGTTGGAACGTAAGAGTAAAATGAGGGATGGCGAAACGTCATTTTCATTTACATGTGTGTATATGTTGTGTGTCATTCAAACAGTGTGAGCAATGCATATTTTAATTAATGGAATGTGTTTTTAATGCATTATACGTAAAAAAATAGCTTTATGCTCTTCTTCTCCATATAAACTTTAATTATGCCAAATTTCGCTTTCATCCGTTCGCGCAATCCGCTTAAAAAGAGGTAAAAAGCTTTCGCTTCACGGTAGATACCTAGTTTGTTTGGAAACATTTATCCGTTTCTTGAAGTACTTTTTTTTCTCATACTGACTACGCTATTGACCTAGCAAGGTCTTAACAGCTTCACCGGACCACTAAACCGAGCGATTAAGGCACTCAGCCTATTTTATTTTTGGCAACTAGCTCAAGGGTGCACGGCACTCCTCGGCTGGTCTGTTGCCTGTTACATGCAATTCGCGACCTATCTTAGTTAACCTAGCTAACTAACTATTCATATATGTATGAGTTATTGAAACATATACGTGTACTAAGCATACACACCTCAACAACCCTTACATATATTTCTTATCGGAAAAATTTCCAAACTATTTCAGTTCGATAAGGGAAAAAATAAAACCCTTCCACTTTTTTGTGTATGCGTGCACGTCTGTGGGAGTGATAGTGTAGTGTTGAAGTGATGTAAAATTTTGTGTGAGTGTATCGCGCAAGCAACCCAGTCAGGAGCTCCACGCCGAGGGATCGGTCCTAGGAATAAACAATGTGTATGGGTGTTGTAGGAGTGAACGCGTCAGTGAACTACGACGAGAGTGCACAGTGCAGTGCCGCATTCAAAATCCTACGCACGATGGTCGCATCCTGGCTCCGTGACGTCACGCAGTACAAGAACATCTTCGCGGACTTCCAGATATCACACTTCTATAGGTAAATCGAAATTATTTGTCCGGTTTTTATATCTATTGACACTGGGAGCAATAATTATATACAATTTATTAATTAATCAAACAGTACCTGGGGTGACCGAACCTAATAACATTTTTAAATTAAAATAAACTGTTATAAATATTATTAAAATAATTACAAAAAAAAAATTTATATCACTTCTACTGTCACTCGGATTCGAACTGGGGTTACACGGATTTTCAAAGCAACCGATTTCCATCTGAGCTGTTTTTGTTTTGACAGTGCCGGCGAAATTTACCTTAATATTCTAGCTATATTTTTTCATTGCCTGAAAACTCAGTTAAAAAAGATTTCTATGAATAAAATCTAGCTAGATCGATTTATCATCCCAGAAATGGATAACGCCGTTTCCGAGATTCTGGATATATACAACTATAAAAATATACAAGAATTGCTCATTTAAAGCTTGCTCAATAAAACATGCGCAATGTACACAGCCTGTTATAATACGTGTTTGCGTGCATTAAGCTTTTTATCCGAATTTTTTTCCGAACGCACAAGCATCGCTTCCACTCGTCCTCCCTTCCTTCCTTTCATTTCGCTAACACATTATAAACCTTACTGTGGACGCTACGAAAAAAAAACTTCGCAAGTTCAACATGCAAAATCGCTGGAGTCCCCGTTACTTATACTGTGAACTTTATTGTAAAAGCTGTGTCTACACTGAAAAACCCATTATCGTGATATATATTAATTTAACGCTACAAATGAAGTGATAAATTTAAACCACATCAAGACCGGCGAGTCCATGTTAGGTCCCTCTCGGAAGCGGCAGAATACTAGGTCCAATCCCTCGGTAGGGAGCCCTTGAGTGTGTTGCTTGCGCGATACAGTGGCACAAAAATTTTACATCACTGCTATAACACTACACTACCTCCACCACACACGTGCACGCTCACACGCTTATACATAAAAGTGGAAGAGTTTTATTTTTTCCCTTGTCGAACTGAAAAAACTTTAGAATCTTCCCGATAAGAATATATGTAATAGTTGTTGAGGTGTGTATGCCTGGTACACATATATGTTTCAACAACTCATACATATATGAATAGTTAGTTAGCCTAGGTTAGGTCGCGGTTTTGCATGTAACAGGGTATATTTGTAGTCCGGTGAAGCTATTAAGACCTTGCTAGGTCAATAGCGTAGTCAGTTCGAGAAAAAAGCATGTAATAGGCAACAGCGGGGTGGTAGGGTTTTACAACCCGACTGAGTCGCAACCACCATGCATATAGCGAAAAAGCCCGCCCTGCGCGTCGCGTTTCGGGATCAGCTTGTGCATATCCAGTACCGGGTGACTTTCGTCATTATGGCCGGCATGAGAGCGGCGACCGACGATGGATAATCTGTCTCTCGGTGGTTACCGATGTTTTTGGGTTGTACTATGCTTAACATCAGGCATAGTGCAGTCACTATGTCGTGCTTCGATAAAAAAAAAGCCAAATCGAGGTGTACCGTGCACCCTTGAACCAGTTGCTAAAAATAAAATCGTCTTAGTGCCTTAAACACTCGCCTTAGTAGTCCGGTGAAGCTGTTAAGACCTTGCAGGGCAATAGAGTAGTCAGTTCGAGGAAAAAAAATCGGTTAATTCGCAATGTTTTCCTTATTCCGCAACCCACGCTGAACAAGCACCTTTTCGCACACCACATAACTTTCAGTAGGAGTTTTTGGCGGGATTTCAGTCTGTCATGTAGTGGATTTTATATTTTATTCATAATCTTGTGTTACTTGACTCTATATTGTATAAAGTTGGTGGTGTTTTATGTAATATGGTTAGTTTATTATGCATAAGTGAAGTGAATGATAAAATAATACCACGGAGCATGCAATTCTGAGATGCCACAAAAACTCCATGGAAGGTTCTAACAAGGGAGCCACCATCTTGTTAGAATGTTGATTCACACGACGCTTGTTGTTGAAATGATCGTTCTACGCTTGTAATATTATTGCCTACGTGACAATGGCAGTAATAATCTGAACGGTTGATTGCCAAAAATAAAGTTAAAAAAAAAAACTTTCAGTACTCGTATCTAGTCTGGCGCAAGCGCGATAAGTCCAGAGGATGTCGAGGTCATCGGTAACGCGAAACCATAAGTTTTCCCTTATCAAAACTCGTTTAATGTGGATAAAGAAGTTGTTTCCTTAAAAAATATCTACAGGTGGTTGAAAACACCAACCTCGTTGCTATACGATCCGGCACTTCGTCGCACCCTCTATAACCTCATGAAGAAGTTGTTCCTGATGCTTGTCGCCGAGTTCAAAAGGCTCGGTTCACTCATTGTTTACGCTGACTTCAATAAGATTCTACTCTGTACTAAGAAGAATTCTGTTATGGACGGTATCGGTAAGCATATTCTTGATAATATTATAAATGCTAATGTGAATTTGTTTGTTTTTTACGCTTTCACGTCCTAAATACTCAATCGATCATCACCCTGAAAAAAAAACTGTCCCAATGGTAGGCCAAATCTACACTAACGCCAGTAAAATCGCAGACAAACACTAGTTCATAATATTTGTTTGCAATTATTCATCAAAATTTTTCAAATTTAATCATGTAATTTGCTTCAAAATTTCTTTGTTCTAAGATTTATTTTCGGTTTTAATTCCTACTTTTACTAATTCAATATTATAGAATACAAAAAATAGTTTTTCTGTAAAACCGTAATTTTGTAAATAACTTTTATATTTTCAGCTGTCATTGATGTTGACTTTGAAATTTATTTAAACGCAAAAACGTATTACTTTTTATATAATTTGTTTATACTAAAACGATAGTAAAAGAGGATTTATTTCGATTTAAGTTGATTAATATCTCTATCTTCTAATTAATAGTTCCATTAAATATATGCATTCTTATAATAAACTAGTCGGCTAGGCGGTCGTTGTCCCGCCCTAATAAAAAAAACACATTGATAAGTTATATAGTTCCTCGTGAATCACTTTATTTACTACTGAAAACCGAATGAAAATGCGTTCAGTAGTTTTTTAGTTTATCGCGAAAAGACAGTCATGACAGAATACTTTGTTTTATAATACGTAGTGTAATTCCCTATTTTTGTTGTTTAATAATACTATTCAGTATACTCGGTAACTATTCCATCGTTAACTATACTACTTAACTTTAACTCGTTAACTAACAAGAAATATCTTGTAAACATAGGTTACGTGGAGTTCGTAGTACAGAGTATCAGGAACAAAGAACTGTTTCACGGCATAGATATAAGGTATAAGCAGTGTTGGTCGTATCTACTGTGGTTGGATGAGGCGAACTACGCTGGAATACAGGTGAGTATTTCGACATACTATTATTTTACTTATATACCAGGTCAAAGTTTAAACACACGTAGTATTCGAAGACGTGATACTTTATACTCACATTTAACATATAAAATATTAATATCAAAACAAACACTAATAAACAAAAAAAGAGAACCTTAGTTAAAGTTTGTTCTAAGAATTGTTATAAATAAACTTAGGTGCAATAACCGGTGCCGAAAGCTGCAAGGGGGGACCTGTAGTTAACAACCTTCGATAATAAAACAGGCAATAAACCATTTTCTTTGTTCGTACTTCGAAAAGTTATTGTTTGTTTTTTTTTGTTTTTTTTTTTTTTTATATCATAGCAGGCAAATGAATACGTGGGTCACATGATGTTAAGTGATAACCACTGTCCATAGACATTTACAACACCAGGGGAGTCGCAAGTGCGTTACTAGATTGTGTTGGGAGAATAGACAATTGGGAGAGGGGAGAGGAGAGGGAGGAGAGAATGGGCCTCCGGCGCTCTCACTGACCGAACGAAACGCAACAATGCAAGCACTGTTACTTCACGTCGGTTTTCTGTGGGTCTTGTGGTAGTACCCCGGACGAGCCGACCCATTCATGCTGAAACCAGTAATAGCTTCAGTGTGGCTATACCACCTACAATTGTCAGTTGGTCATTGATCCTACGTTATTTCTGACTTGTATATAGCTATATCAGGACTAACTAATCTTGGTGACTTAATACTATGCTTATGCAACACGTTAAAGGAGTGAGTACTGAATTGTATCAAATTGCGATCATTCCTCTCTCTGTTTCTATTATTAATTCCAAATGATCCTTTTGCGGAAAGAACGAGTTTGGAAAAAAAAATCCCACGTTATTTCACTCTTCATTGAACACAGCTCGACGGTCACTGACACTATCCTGCCGCATTTAACAAAGCCACGTATGGAATTGAATATAATTTTTGTATTTCACTAGATCAGTTTTTTCAATATTTTTCATGACGCGGCCCCTTTAGTATGAATAAATATTGCCCGAACTCTTACGCGTTGCTTTTTTTCATGTATTTTATTTTGTAACAAATATTCAATTCAATATATTTATCATTTTCATAATTAGGGTTTGTATAAAAACATAAAATCTTTTAAAATATTATTTTTTTATTACTGTAGTAGCTTTCCCAACCTTTTGCAACTCCGCTATAAAAGTTTCGCGACTCCTCTAAAGAGGCTTCGCGTTTAAGCTCGCTCTAAAGGCGCTCTAAAAAGGCGTCGCGACCCACACGTTAAAAAGCACTGCTCTAGACAACTAGGTCAAATATTAAGCACCTATTTTTTTATTTGATTTAGAACGACTATCGAGTACTGAGTATCCTATAAAAATATTGCTACTGACTAACCAGTCACCTGATAGATACAGGTGCGAAAAAGTTAATATCTTTATTCGGGAACAGTATGACTTACTTTTTTTAAAGTATAATTACTTCTTATACATACCGATTTAAGTAAAGAGGTAAACTTTAAATATAATTATTTAAGTTCTGAACTTTTTCACTGTCCACTTACATCAGATCCGATGTATGAAACGTTGAAAAATAAGTACTTATGTATTTTTCAAGTATATTGGTTATTAAAAGAATATTTTTCTAGACATACTAGATCTATTGTTTTTCGTTATTGATCAATACTTACTAAATTTGAGTTTATACATCTATTCGTTATTCTGCGAATGTTTAAGTTCTTCTAATCTGCTAATACCTGCTAGGCCATTTTGTTTCTAAATATTCAAGTGAATAATATTTCTGAACAAAAACCCAATGAAATGCCAGCCATTTAATAACACTGTCAGTTGAATGTGAAAGAAAACCTGAAAGCGTTCACGATTATAACGCCATTTGAGTGAAAAAATTAAAAACATACAAAATTTATGTCTTTAGGATAGGTAATTTATTTGAGATAATCGTTTATTCGCAGAAATATTAGTTTATTCGTTTAGATATTATTTTATTCGTGAATATAGTATAGAATTCGTTTATAAAATATTTTAAAGATTGTTAAATTTGATAATTAACCGTTTCAAAATCTTTAAGAAATATTAGAAACTTTCTGAACCCCCTACAATGGGTCTCGGTTCATTATGAAGTATAATGTCGCATCTATTGATTACTTGTAATTGTCATTAACAGGGCAAACTACCTGAAGGTCTGGTAGAAGTGGGCTCGTCGCAGCAACCTACTGCCACTGCAGAAAACGTTGTAGAGGTATTTAGTATTTAATATTATTCGAAAAATATGCTTGTATTTATAATCCTTTCTTATTTTACAATGTAATAGTATAATACATATTTATTATTGTTGTTATAATTTTTAGAATGAAATTCACATTATTTAACCATTAAAGACTCATTTATACATATCAATGCTCAACACGGTGCTCGTGTGTTATTACTAGTAGCTAGGCTCGGTCGTCCAGGTACTTATTATCTTATGTATATAACTTCGAAACAACTTAATGATAAATAAATTCCAGTTTTAGATTCCCATAATATTTTTTATCTTTATTTTATGTTCAACTTTTGACGATATTATGCGCAAACTTTACCTTGTAGCTTTTTTTTATAGTAGCCCGGCAAAATGACTCCACTATGCCTGATGGTAAGCACAGTGCAATCCAAAAATAATAGCGACCACCGATTGACACACTGTCTATCGCCGGTCGCCACTATCATGCCGGCCTGTAATAAGCTGGATATGCACAGGCTGATCCCGAGACGCGACCCATAGAAGCGAATCACTATTACGGGCTTTTTCGCCATATACATGGTGGTTGTGACCCAGTCAGGCTGTAAAACCCTACCACCCCGCAAATATTATATTCAGAGCGGCCAAAAAGATTGACTCTGACTATAGTAATAATAACTGGGGTAACCTAGTGATCTTATAACCTATTGAAATTAAAGCAATGGAAGTCCAGGGTATTAATTCAAATCGCCTGAGTGCCTTAAGCGCTCGCCTTAGAAGTCCGGTGAAGCTGTGAAGGCCTTGCAAGGCCAATAGCATAGTGAGTTCGACAAAAAAAAGGTATTAATTATTGGATTAATAAACAGTATTTATTATAGGATGGATCGATAACGATGCACTGGAACCTGGCTAACTTCCTGCCGGGTGCGGTGAAAGAACACTTCAATACCGCTGTAGCCGGGTTCCTCAGCGCTGCTTATTCAGAACCGGAACGACTGCCGGCTCTTCTCAGGGGCGAGATATCACAAAAGCTATTCCAGTAAGTTTTTTTTATTATACTAATAGTAATAGTCCCGACGGATGTTGTTCTACCTTCATAATGAAAAAAATACTAAAAGTCAACAATAACGCCACCTACCGGGTCCAATTGTGAGTCTAAATCGTTCTTGTATCCACTTGAACAAATAAAAAAAAATCCTCATCAAAATCTGTCCAGCCGTTTACGAGGAGTTCAGTCACATACACACAAACAGAAGAATTGTACCAGGTGAATTTTTAGACAGTAGCAATATTCAACTGAGCTAAATCCAATTTTAATCTTTCATATAAAATGTTTAATCTTCTTAAGATTATTAGTTCAGTATTTTTTATGATTTTAAAATTTTGCTGACCTTGAAAAGTAACGCAAAATTTTAAGAACACCTAAATTTGGATTTAGCTCATTTAGAAATGTAATCGCATATATGTTGACTTTTTACGCGTTAATGTAGAGTAACTGAGAAGATACACTCTCGTATGCCGTACATCCGAGGCGCGGAACTGCCCCTGCAACCGGGGCTGAGGGCGGAGTCCCTCGCGCTGGACTGCAGCCCCGCCTTACTCTACGTCAACGCGGTCTGCAAAGTGCTCTCTCTCGACACAGGGCTGGATGAAGAGGTTACATTTATTTTTTTGTTCACATTTTCGCTAACGTCAACGTACATTTTAAAAATAATATACAGCTATCTCTAATTTGATTTTTTGCAACATACTTTCCACGTTATTGCCATTATCGAGTAGGTATTACAAGTGTCCTGTTATAATCTCAATGTTCAAACAAGATGGTGGCCCCCTTGTTAGAACTTTCCAGGACTTTTTTGTGCCATCAGAATTCATGCCCCGTGCTATTATTTCGGTAAAATTCGGTCGCACCGTTTTGGAGATAGCACTGCGGGTGAAGCCACGGTTAACAGCTACTTTAAAATTAAATAGACTGAATTACTTGTTATAATGTCCGCTATCTGCCAATGTAAGTCCCGTGAAGATCAGTTCTACCGTTTTGAAGATAGCATTACGGACGAAGCCGCGGTTAACAACTAATCTAACTTAGAGCAGCCTAAGTCATCCGCAGTAATTTCAGCTATCCGCCAGTGAATTTCCCGTCAAAATGGGTCCAGCCGTTTCGGAATATACCCGGAACAAACAGACAGACAATTTTTTTTAAATCCATTTTTGTTCTCAGTAGCGTGTATTGTTACTTTCATTTCATACCCAATCAGTAAAAAAATGTTACTTTAATACTACATACAGACACTTAATTTTTTTATATGTATAGATATTAAGATACAGTATAATTTATGGACACATACCTAAGTCCTAAACTTTTGTGAAACTTTATTTCTGGTCATAATTGGGTTAAGCTTGTGGAGGTGCATTAGGGGGGGTCAATGAATAACGCCCTTGTCACAGTATACATAACAGACAGTATGGAAACTACCTATAAACGCTCGAAAACGGCACACTCACACAAACATGCGCTTCGACGAGACCCCTATAAAGCGGACTTCACGGTGTTATCCATAGAATTCCTTTCAAAACCTCTCGTCGATGTGCATTTTTGTGTCTGTGCGTGTTTTTTTTAATGTCATAGGAGGCAAACGAACTTCTGGGTCAGTTGATGTTAAGTGATCATCACCGTCCATAGATACCAGCACCACCAAAGGCGTCGCAAGTGCGTTGCCAACCTGGGTTTCGGATGGGGGAATGCAGGAAGGGGGAGGGAAGAGGAGGGAAGATGGGTCTCCGGCGCTCTCACTGACCGAATGAAACGCAACAATATAAGCACTGTTACTTCGCGTCTGTATTTTATGAGAGGGTGGTACAACCCCGGACGATCCGATGCATTCATGCGGAAACCAGTCTATTGTTTTAGCGTGGCTCTACCACCACTACTGGTACTTTACACTACTAAGTATGCCGTTTTCGAGCGTTTGTTTGTCTTTTTCTTACTCTCATATTTTCTTTTTACTTTATTTTTAGCAATTAATCTTTCAGATTATTACTGCCATTGTCACGTATGCAATAATATTACAAGCGTCGTACGATCATTTCAATATTAAGCGTTGTGTGAATCAATATTCTAACAAGATAGTGGATCACTTGTTAGAATTTTCCAGGGAGTTTTTGTGGCATCTCAGACTTTCATGCTCCGTGGTATTATTTTCCATTTACTTCACTTATGCACAATAAACTAACTATATTACGTAAAACACCACCAAATTAAAAAATATACAGCCAAATAACACAACATTATGAATAAAATATAAAATCCACTACATGACAGACTAAAATCCCGCCAAAAACTCTGTCTCACATATTAATACTGTGCCCCTGTTGCCCAACTTAAATCCGTGTCTGTTCCAGGTGACGGTACTCCGTCGCAACTTGCTAAGGTTAATCGGTGTGGGTGAGTTCAGCTCCGCGGCGGAGTGGCGCGAGCCCTGCAACACGTGCGTACTCTCCGAGGTGATCTGCAAGGTGTGCAACCACTGCCGCGACCTTGACCTCTGCAGGGACACGCATCGAACCATCGACAACGACATGTTAGTTTTTTTTTATACTCACTAACCCCTACCCGCGACCTCGTCCGAGTGGAATAGATAACTTTGACTTTTTTTTTTCGAACTGAATACGCTGTTGACCTAGCAAGGTCTTAACAGCTTCACCGAACTACTATAACTTTTGACTAACGCTAACACTCTTTTATAAGTGGTAGAGCCACGATGAAGCTATTATTGGTTTTAGCATGAATGGGTCGGCTCGTCCAGGGTAGCACCATCCTCTCACAGAAAACCGACGTAGAGTAACAATGCTTGCATTGTTGCTTTTCGTTCGGTCAGTGAGAGCGCCGTAGACTCATCTCCCTTCCCCTCTTCTCTCCATTCCCGCAAACACAGGCTGGCAACGCACTTGAGACACCTCTGGGGTTGCAAGTGTCTATGGACGGCGGTGATCACTTAACAAAAGGTTACCCGTCTGTTCGTTTGCCTCTTATATGATATAAACAAAACCCCCGATTTTGAAACATTCTTCATTCCTATTGGTCTTAACGTGATGATATATAGCCTTATAACTATCCTAGATAAATGAGCTACAAACCATTGAAAGAATTTTTCAGTTTGGACCAGTAGTTTCTGAGATCAGCCCCTGCAAAGTCACAAACTTTACCTCTTTATAATATTAGTATAGATGTGTTAAACATACATTTTTAATATTTCCCATGCGAAAGACGTGAGATAAAATACATTATGTTATCATTTTCTAGAGGTTTCACGGTAAGTTCACATATGATTTTTTTCTAGATTCTGTGTAACCTAGAAGATAATATCATAATAACATTATCGGTAAAACTAAAAGGAAATTATTCTTAAAAATATTAAAGAGATTAATTTTTTTTTGACAGTCCTGTATGCGTTTGTCCCACCTGTGGTACAGCATACGAAAACCAAGAACTGGAATGGAGGCTCATCGAAACAATGAACAGACGGACAATGACTTATACTCTACAGGATCTTATGTGTACCAGATGCCATCAGGTTTGTCGGGAAATTAATTATCATCATCATTCATCATTTTTTTATGACCGTGTCCCATTATTGTAATTCATATATGATTAACTAGCTATAACCATCTGCGTAGAACGTAATGTTAAATGTAAAAAAACAGTGATTAGTATCTGAATTTACTTATCTACTTTTCTTTCGTACTTAAGTCGTGTTGTCTTTGAAATTAGAATAAATTTTGATAGAGTGAACAGATTTTAATGAAACCAACACTAAGTGTTACTCAAGGTTTACGATTTTCTTGGTTTTATCGTGAACACAGTACTTTAGCAGTGATACATGTTCATACAAACAGACAGACAGACATTTCCAAAAACGATTGAAATGGATTTTGTTCCAAGACACCTACAACAATTTTATTCACAAAAATCGTAAAAAAGTACACACGTTAGATTTACATTCTAATGATATGTATAGATATGTTAGTGCATGCTACTATTTAAATGTTGACATTTAAAAAGATTGTAGACAACTTAATACTGCAATACTAAAATGGAGAATGAGTCAAGGGTAGTTATCTGCTTGAACGCTTTATATAGGTGTTCAATGACAAATATTTGTTTTAAGCTTTCTAAGTAATAAAAAAAACTTTACCTATAAGTTGCATATAAAACATTCTTGTATTTTTTTAAGGTGAAACGTGACAATCTCTCAGTGGTGTGCGAATGCGCAGGAGAATTTGCTCTCATGATCCCAGTAAATGAGATCCGCGATCAACTCACAACATTCAAGACTATTGCCCAGTACTACAATATGCCTTTACTTTTAGAACAAATTGAATTTAACCTCAGTAACATGTGATATATTGTCTACATTTAATAATAAATTGAAATTATAATAATTACAATTATTTATTTATAGTTTGTAGAACACCTGCATTCTTGCCAATATTTCATATAATACAATTTTATACACATATATTATTGAGACATTCGACAATGTTCATATGAGAAAATTGGAAACATGACAAAATGTAGTTTCTTCTAAGAATAAATTAACCGCAACTGTTAATGACGCGCTTTCAATTTTTCGAAATTCAATTTCGGCATCGAGTCTTTTTTTTTATTAACGTGGGGAAATCCCTAACGGATACCCACCCTCCTGGGGGAGAGGGTGGGTTATGTCCGACTCGCACGGACTAAAACCCCACGGTGTACCGTCGGCTGCATGTTAGGGGGCGGCCAGGGACCGTTCTGGCTCTCTTCTTGAGAAACCGCCCCTGCGGCAGCCTGGCAAGTTGGTCGCCAGGCGTCGTCCTACTATAGAGAGGCAACTGGGTACACAACCAGTCACCTCCCCTCGTCAGCCAAACTAGACACTTATAGCTCACGCACAGACACGAAAACTGATAAGTCCGGCTGTTATAGCGGACTATAAACGACTTTGATACTTTTATAAAAAATGTTACAATATTTACTTATAATGTATGTTTTACTTTTTGTTATTTTTGATACAATAGTATCAAAAAGTAGTTTCTCAAGATCATACTAGGTCAAAAATAGTATAACTAAACGTAAATATGTATACGTAATAGACAGAAACATAGTCTAGTCTAGATAGTAGCTAAAAACATTAACTTTTGTGCTTAAATGTTTAGTTTCCCAGTGTAGATGCAAGGATTCAATTTTTTAAACTTTGGTGAAGACAGTATTTATGATAATTGAATCATAGATAGAAACATTGAGTTTGCACTCAAAGGCTTAGTGTCATAGTGTCAGCTAAATTTTTAATATTTTAAGGACCCGGTGTGACCTATTTCGTAATAAAAGAATTCTAGTATTAATAATAGCTAGAAACATAAAGCTTGCGCTCTGGGATTGAGTCTTGTCGTATCACATGAGAGTATCATTTCAAATAGATCATAGCTGTATCATGATAACAGAATTTTAGTACTAATAATCACTGATTTTAGTACCTGGGAAGTACCTACAACATATTCGTGGTATGTACGGTCAAGCGAAAACACATGTTAGGTCCGAAGCTGGAGTTACCGATGATTTCAAGATGTCTGTAAGTTTACACCAGGGGTCAGCATTAAGCCCTTATTTATTTCTGCTTGTTATGGATGCGAGAAAAACTGGAGAATGTTGGTTTAAAAATTAATAGAACAAAAACTGAACATTTGTTTTGTATCTCGGCTCACTGATACAGAACGACGGTGGCATTGATAAGGATGTGAGGAATAGGATAAACGCAGGATGGATGAAATGGCGAAATGTGTCTGGAGTATGTTGTGACCCACGAATGCCTTTGAAACTCAAGGATAAAGTTTATAAAACTATGATAAGACTGCTGTATGCTGTATGCTTCCGAGTATTGGGCTACGAAAGAGACGGATGAGAGAAAATTACATGTGGCAGAGATGCGAATGTTAAGGTGGATGTGTGGTGTGACTAGAATAGATAAAATTAAGAATGAGTATATCAGAGGAAGTTTGAAAGTAGCACCAGTGACAGAGAAGCTGAGGAGTAATATGTTAGCATGGTATGGGCATGTCATGAGGAGAGATGAAAACCATATAAGTAGAAAAGTGTTGAGTATGATGGTGGATTACGTGGTACGAGTAGAGGAAGACCGAAAAAGGTGTGGATGGATTGTGTGAAAAATGATATGTGCGTAAAAGGTGTGAATACTGAGATGACATTTGATAGGAGAGAGTGGAAAAAGAAAACATGATGTGCCGACCCTACTTAGGTGGGATAAGGGTAATGATGGTGATGATGAATCGCTAAAAACAACAACTGTGCGATCAGAGGCCTATTCTCATAAAATCAGATCAACGTTTAATTTTATGGATCAGATGATTAGCTTTATCATGGTAACTGAACTTTAGTATTCATAGTAGCTACAAACATCAGGTTTGGGTTCAGATGTTTAGTCTCGCAGTATCGGATAAAAGTTTGATTTCTCATTGGCTAGATGATAATGTATATATATATATCTTTGTTTTGATAACAAATTTTTTGTATAATATAGAGTAGCTAGAAATATAGAATTTACGCTAAAAAGTATCATAGTGTCTGATTAATGTTTGATTCCTCATGGGATAGGTGAGTAACCATATCGTGATGACTGAATTTTAGTACATATAGATATCTTCCGATAATAAATATATGGAGGAGTTGTTGAGGCGTGTATGCTTGGTACACATATACGTTTCAACAACTCATACACACGAATAGTTAGCTAGGTTAGCTGAGATATGTCGCGATTTTGCATGCAACACGCAACAGCCAAGCCGAGGTGTGCCATGCACCCTTGAGCTGGTTGCCATAATGAAATCGGCTGAGTGCCTTAAGCGCTCGCCTTAGTAGTCCGGTGAACCTGTTAAGACCTTGCTGGGTCAATAGCGTAGACATTTCGAAAAAAAAAATACATATAGATATTAGCTACAAATATTGTGTGTGCGCTCAGAGTTGTAGATAGGAGAATTTTTTAATTAGCGTTTGCATCTATATTAAGAATAATTCTATGAACATACTTCAAAACACCTGATTTATAAATTGTAATAGATGTAGCACAGCGGGCAGCATAAGATGATCTTTGTGTAAAACGAAAATTAATTCCACCGACAAACTTTGCATCTCTAGCTTTGATAAACTTTAAATAATTCATTATATAACAAAAAATTCGTTTCATTATAAACAAGACTTGAGATACCATATTCTGACAAACAATAAACCTTATACTCGATTTTTTTGAAAGTTTACATATGTTTGTAAATGCTGTAGTGCGTTTTTGATATTATTGTATATATTCTGAATCTTCTATCTATACTATAATAAAACTGTAACAAGTCGAAATCTGTACATTAAATATTTTTTGAAAATTTTAATCAGGGTAGACTATGTTATCGATATAGAAGCCAAAAATAATCTTTTTACAATTTTTGTCTGTCTCTATGCACACGCATCACTCTGAAAGTACTGAACCTATCTCGATGAAACTTGACATAGTGATAACTAATATTACGAGATTACATCAAATATACTTTTTGTCCCATAAAACTAGAATGGTTCTTCAGGATAAAGGATTAAAGTTTAGAATCTAAACCCGTATTACTCTGAAAGTACTGAACCAATTTTAACGAAACTTAAGACAGTGATAACTGATATTATAAGGCTACATCCAGGATAACGATATCCAGTTGTTGTCCCATAAAACGCAAGGGGTTCTCCAGGATAACGAAAAATAAAAATTTGTAGTTAACGTAACTAGACTTTTTTGCGACACCTTAGTACAAGAGCCGGCAACGTTGGAAGAACAAGAATTTTACAATACCCGATTCTTTAATACATGAATATATATTTTTTTTGTATCATAAGAGGCAAACGAACAGGTGGGTCACGTGATGTTTAGTGACCA
>JACEII010000049.1:2524349-2555706 GCA_014332785.1 Antheraea mylitta | reverse complement strand
GATTTTGCATGCAACAGGCAACAGCCAAGCCGAGGTGTGCCGTGCACCCTTGAGTTGGTTGCCAAAATAAAAACGCTGAGTGCCTTAAGCGCTCGCCTTAGTAGTCCGGTGAAGCTGTTAAGACCTTGCTGGGTCAATAGCGTAGTTATTTCGAAAAAAAAAAAAACATTTCTGAGAGTCCATTATGACGTCATTTTGTTATTACTTAACGAAAGAAGAACAAACAAAACATATCTGTCTCTGCACATCAAGGGTCGTCATCAGATCATTTTGTTCATTCCTGTGCTAAATTCTTGTCACTACTAACAAAAGGACTACAAGGACGAAATATCTATTTCTACTTGTTAAGGAGTTTGATAACAATTTCTGGAAACTATCAGCTCACTTTGTTAAGTTCTATGGTAAGCTCTCGTCACTACTAACAAAAGGAATACAAAGACGACATATGTATTTCTAATTGTCAAGAAGTTCCATAACAATACTTCAAATCAATCTACAGTGAAATATAACGTAAAAAAAGGCAAACTTAGAATTTTTTGGCTTAATTACAGTGTCTCTTACCACTAGAAATATAAACCACTATAAAAAATTGGTTAGTTTTTCGAAATGATCAAAATGTTTTGTGTAGTGTATACATATTTCTACAGCAATGTTTTTTTTTTTCTAATATAGTGCAGAGCGACATACATCTACCTGCTATGGCGCTTTTTTTTTTTTTTTTTCTCGAACTGACTACGCTATTGTCCTAGCAGCTTCACCGGACTACTAAGGCGAGCGCTTAAGGCACTCAGCCGATTTAACGAGCGCAGTTCTGAGCAAAGAGCATAATAAGTATTATAGGAATCTAAATAAAGAAATAGATTGGACACACAGAAACTACATCCCCAAAGTCATAAAAGATAAGCAAATCAAAGGCCCCACCCCTCTTTAGTACTTACATAACAGGTAATTGAATTTGCCCTGTGTAGGATTAAAATTGACAAAACCTATGGTCGTGAGGTGACAGTAATCATTACAAATACTAACAAATGCCTTTGTCAGGGCATAGCCAGTAACAATAATAACAATAAAAAATAATGAGGGCATAATGAATTTGAATGAATAGTCATTGCAACACACTATTATCACATTTAATGAAACAAATTCTATATAATAATTTTATCAGTATACTTTATTGGTGTTACAAAATGGAATTGAAACAAAAACAATTTCTTAATAACAGCTTTAAAGAATACAATTCCCAATGAAACCAAATATGTATGGTATATACAGTATATTATTTCAAAAAAAATTACATTATAAAGTTTTCCAAATTAGTAATTAAAGTGTGCTTCTCTCATCATTAGGAGTTTGGCCCAAACCTTTAGCTACTTCACTTATACAAAGCCATTGACCATCAGTCCCCTCTCTCCAGAGACTCACTTTGTTATCTCCTCCTGACACAGCCAAAATGTTACCAGTAAGTGACCAACTCACACTCCATACCACATCATCAAAAGTGTTCAGGATAGTTGATGTCCAAGACACATTGTCATCACTAGTCCAGATGACGACTCTCTTATCCTGGGAGCAACTGGCAATCATTGAACGTTGGAGGCCGAGGGAAGGAGCCCATGCCACATCACGCACCCAATCCATATGCATTTCTAATCTGTTTTCTTCTACCCATTGGTCTCCTTGCTCCCTCCATATCTAAAAAAATGATAATAATGTAAACATTTAGAAAAGTTAACTTTCTTTAAAACTTTGTAATGTATGTGCTGTTTGTAATGATGTATGTAGTAATCTATAATATAAAAATGAATCACTGAATGTGTTGCTAAGCACAAATCTCGAGAAAAGCTGAACCAATTTCGCCAATTCTTTTTTTGTTGTGTATGTCAGGAGAAGGTTCTTATGCAAAAAAAGCGCATATTTTAATATGCTTAAGGCAAAATGGAGTTCGCAGGCACTGCTAGGTGGTAATAATTTAATGAATAATCATTCCATTTTTATTAAGTTTAATTATCTTCAAATGAAAATTAAGCGTATGGAATCTCCAACTGCACATATTTCAAAATAGAAAGTTTAAAGTAATAATTTAGTTTGCAGTAGCGTGGCATGGTTAAAATAAGACATGGTGTAAACATGTCTTCGCTTAATGTTTATAAAAAAAAATCTAAAAAAATATACCTTTATCAAGTTGTCACATCCTCCAGTGACTATCCTCTTTGGTGCTTCTTTATTGCTAAGAGGGTCCAAGTTCAAATCCGCAGATATAGCTGGACACCAGCTTATAGAGTTTACGCCAATGGCGTGTGCTCCTGGTATTTTCTTCACATCCCAGTTACCCGTGTCCTGTGCATATGCGAGGATTGATATGGACCCGTCGGAACTACAACATGCTAAGATCAACCCATATTCAGCCGGCGCCCACGCTATAGAGTTGACGGAACTCTCGTGACCATTATATTCATACAATTTTGTCCACTCTCCAGACTCTTTCCATATAATTACTTTCCTGTCGTAAGAGCAGGATGCGAGTAAGTTTCCATACTTAGGATGTGCCCAAGCTACTTGCCATACTGGACCGAAATGCCCTTTCAGATCTGCAGCTAGGGTTTGTGTACCACTCTTGATGTCATATATTTTGACTGAATTATCCGAAGAACACGTTGCCAATCTCAATCCATAATAGTCCAATTCGGCATCGTGTATCATATCCTCATGACCCGTGTCGATTGTATTCAGGACGGTGATCATTTTTTTTGTCTAATTTTCGTAAAAAACAACCAAACTAACCGCAAAATTATTGTAAACTGTCAAGTATCGTTGGTTGACGTGGAATTTGATGTTACAAGATGAAATAATTTAAAATCCTTAAAAAAATTCAAAAAGTTTGAAAAAGGTTTTTAGCTTTATTACATCTTAAGCGAAATAAAACTAATTATGATTGAAATAAAATACATCATTTTTCCTTAAATGCCGTCAATAACTTATGAAATGAAACCGAAAAATACCTATACAATATTTATTTTCTCTCAATAACCATTAACACTCTTTGCATAAAGGTAACACTGGTTTTATTATGTCAAAAGTTTGTATATAGGTAATAGTGAATTCCTCAAGTCAAATCGGAATCTGAAAATACTGATGAGCTAAGAGTTAGGAAAACAAAAATTATGATATAACCGATAACAGAATGTCTGAAAAGGACGGAGGATTCTTTTACAATGTTCAAAATTTGTTGCAACAAGATTATCGTGGTGTTAACGTGCGTATTTTTGCAAAACTTTAGTCTCTGATAGTGTTCTTTTTATCACCTGATTGTTGTTTGCAGATAGCGGTATATGCTCTCGCCACTGCTGGCTTGGCAATTTCTATACATAAGATTCGCCCGGTAAATGTTTACTTTATCAGTCATTTGTACAATGTTATCATTACATAACTAATAATATAATTTTATTTAGGTTAGTAAGTTTTCGAAAGCTACTAAGGTTCCTGATCACTTCATAAAAAATCATGAACCGTTGAGAGGCGTATACGTGGGCGTGCAACACTCCCCAGTACGACTTTTGGTGGATCACAAAGCTCCAATCTATCTTCCACTTTGGCATTCCAGCAAACCTCCACTACCCGTGAAGGTGGGTTCACCTTTATAAATTCGAGAATTATTTGATAACAGTGATTTTAATGTAAAAAGTTTATTTTTTTAGTTATGGGGTGTAGATATTGTGAGTGGAAATGCTGTAAATTGGTTGGAATGTGTAGCAAGAGGTCATGAAGTCACTCTCAAACCAATTGGAAGAGATAAGGAAGATCTTATCTCTACTGTTCTACTACATTTGCCAAAAACAAAGGTATATATTCTATTAAGTAATGCATACAGATAATTTTTCGTAAACAAATATATATACTGCGCTTCTGTATGATAAATGAATATATAGAATAGTTACTAATAGGAAAAAGTGGAAATAACCAATTAATATGTTATCAAGTCTTTGCTTGTTCATCATATATTTTTAAAATATCATGTGCAATTTTTAGTGTTAATATTTTATAATGAAATGAATTTATGAAGATGTATGAATTGTATGCTATGTGTATAAAAGATGTGTGTATTGCAATAAGAGTGATGAGAAAAATGGAAAACATTTTATGCCAGCTATACTAATTGTATACTAACAAGAACATTGTGGGAAAGAGGTTTTACACAAGTGTTTCAATTGAACCCTGTACAAAAATATCTAAAGTTGTTATACCTAATACCTAAAGTGTCTTACTGTTATTTTTCTAAACAGATATTTCGTAATTTTCAGACTAAAACATTAGAGACTTTGGATGTAGGACAAAAATTAGTTGAACTTGGTTATGCTAAAGCTTCTGTTCCACAAGGTATGAAGAAAAATACAATAGAATCACAATTGGCACCAGCAATATTGTCAGCAGAAACTCGAGCTAAGAACTACAGAAATGGAATATGGTCAGAAAATCTTCCACCTCTTCCTATCTACGTGGTCTACTGGAGGAAAGGTTCACAATTAACAACAGAATTGTTGACTTTAACTGCAAAGAAATTATTACACTTTGCAATTTTTGTATCCAAAAGCACCTTGATTGGAACAAAAAATTTAGCTCTTCGACCATTCAGAACCCCTAAACAAGTACAAGCATCATGAAAGCATTTATAGATAGAAATTATTAATAAAATTCTAGTATAAGGTACGAAATATGTTACTAACAGACAGTAATTATTTGGTTAATCTTTAAGGCTAGATGATCCTTTATTATGAACTACTTAAAATTGTGAAAAAGATTTATATCTCTTTTGTATATATTGTTGGCCAATAAAAGTAACTATTAATATAAATAGGTCTATTATTTAATTTCATATATGTACATTAATTTTTATATACACTTGTCACATAGGTGATGTGACGGCCAGTCAAAACTTGGCATATTTTAATGATTTAGATTATCAGAAGTACTCTACAATTATATTGGGCTTCTGTTATAAACAAATGAGAGCTTTTCAGATTTAGGACATATTAGCAGGCCTAAAGGATGTTTTCCCTGATATAAAAAAAAAACTTTCACAAATTATATTCCTAAACCTTCCTCATGAATCCGTTTATCTACTGCTGAAAACCGCATGGAAATCCGTTCAGTAGTTTTTGAGTTTATTGCAAACAGACGGATTTGGCAGAGGACTTTGTTTCATACTATGTAATGATACATTGAGTATCATATTAAAGAGATATTAATATTAATTCTAGTAAAATTCTATCTTCATCTTGGATGGGATTAAAACAAAGTTTTTGTAAAAAGCACTGTTTATTAAAATTAAATAGTATATATTACAATAAAAAAAATATATATCTTAATTAAAATAGCAAAAAGGAAAGTACAGCTAAATAATCTATTGAAATTATATCCATTAAAACCTTTATATTTTATTACAATTCAATACCTGATGAATTTAGCCCTTAAAATATTTAAAATTGTCACTTCAAAAGTAAACAAATATTATACAGGTAATTTACGAACGAAAATACTGTTTTAAATTTCCCACTAACGTCAAACGATTAGCTATACATGTGGTTATAAAAATACAAAAGCAAGTCTGATTCCCGCTGAACCTGCCCGCACTAATATATAAAAGTATTAGGTCGAAAAATATAGTTGAGGTGGGTTCATTGATATTCCACTGAGTTTTAAGAGGGTAGAGGCGCCTGTGCGGGCTGCGGGGAGGGGCTGGAGTGCCAACAGCGGCGACGGACGAGCTCATTGCGTCGTCAGAGCAACGAGCAGCGTGACAGCCACGACGTGGGCTTGCGCTGAGGCTCGTTCGCTTTCAGCTGGTGCGCGCCCGACCTGCCTCCAGGAGGGTTACTTGCTTCCTGTTACCACATTGACATATTACAGATTGTGTTTCAGTTATTACCCACACACCACAGTGTACACCAGTGTTTTCCAACCTTTTTGCTGACAGGGCCCCTTTACAATGATGAAATATTTCACGACCCCCCACCTGTTGCTTTTTTCCATGTATTTTTTTTTGTGAAAAATATTCAATTCAACATAAGTATGTACATGCATAAATGAATAATACATTTTCATAGTTAGGGTTCGGATAAATACTTATGCATTCTCACAAGTTTTATTTTTTCTTAATTTGATACAAATATCTAAGAAGAAAGAGATCTCATACGTTCATTTTATCTTTTGTTTATTTCATACAAATGATTATTTATGTCCTTTAGTTAAAAAAATCGTAACAACTTTGTTTTTTTACTGCAGTAGTTTTCACAACCTTTTGCAACTCCTATAACGCTATAGAAGCTTCGCGATCCCTGGGGGGTCGTGAACTACAGTTTAAAAAACACTGGTCTACACTAAACACTTTTCCAACTACTGCTATTATAAATACATGGTTTTAAAAACATATACACAGTTATCTCTACGGAAATAAAACCAATAACGGTACTAGTCCCGTTTCATGTCTATTATGATAGAAATAATTATTATCCGGATATAATAACGGTATAGACGGTTTCATGTAACCAGAGGATTATCTTTTTTTCTTCTTTAAACGTTAATACGTGTAATTTGGTTACTAAGAATATAAGGGATAAAACATAAACACCACACCATTTGCCCCCACTTCTCTACGGCAAGAAAACACATATGGCGACACGCGTCTTGTTAATAAAAATGTAATTAATTTAAACTTTAACAACCTTTGTGGTCCGGTGAAGTTGTTTAAGACCTTGCTGAGTCAATAGGGTAGTCAGTTTGAAAAAAAGAAATCAACCGTATATTAAATGAAGCTATTTAGAGATAAATGTGTTTTTTAAATAAAAACCAACTATCCAATAACCGACAGTCTATGAAATTTTTTGATCGAAAACTGTCCAGTAGTTTTTGAGTGATGCGCGTACCACGACAAAGCTCTATCATTTTATTTCTATAGGTATAATATAATAAGGTATTGTTTACAATACTCATTACTAAATGGAATACAAACTACTGTCTGTTTATCACTACTCTATTGAATGCGCTTAAAGTAAATTCAACGCATTGGATGAACCAAAACCACAAGGAATTTTTTTGCGGCAATAGGCATGTATTTCTATAAACTAAACGATAAAGTACATACATTTAGAAACAAATTATGACTCAATACACAGAGATATGTGTATTTCCGATATTGATTATGGTGCTTCACACAAATGCAAATTATACAAGCACAAATTTTACACAATAAAGACAAATAAGCCGGTTTAAGGTTTAAATTTAAAAGCGGATTTAATGGACAAAATGAATAGATGGACTTTTTAAGGCAAATATGTGAGCTAAATCATGTACCAATCAGTTTATATGTATTATGTATATTAAGAACTAAATCATTCGGTTATGGGGCATTTTTCCTTGAACTTAAACACGATACACGCAATCTCTATTGCTATTGATAAGCTTACTACGAAATAATCACTTATCTTTGATAATATCATTTTAAAGTGCATTGTTATACTTATACAAACCACGAGTTCAGTGGTACGGGGTTTGCACATCGCGTTGTATGACATGGGTTCGATATTATAGTTTGCCTGAGTTTATCTCAAAATAAATTTTTTCTATGGGGTTACGTAAGCACTGATGAGGGGTGAGGGGTTCTTTGATGGCATGGGGGTTGGGGGGTCTGAAGGGTGATTACGTCAGCAATATTTATTTATTGAATTAAAACATATTTAAATATACTTATATAAATGTTTACGTAATTATGAAGGGGAGGGTTAAGGGTATTGCTTACTTTTGCTGACCAGGGGGACCGGGGTGCCAGAAATTACAAAAAAATCTGTTTATGTAATATTCGAATGGACTCTACCTCAAATCATAAGTAGGTCTGATAAGGCATTCTGTAACTAGGTATTAACTTCAAGTTGAAGTCACCGAGTGTCTATTTTCGACTATGCCACTCATACTAGGTGATATCTGCAACTTTGTCTGCGTAATTTATTATTTTAAAGATATATATTGTGGAAACATTGTCCATGGTAAAAAAAATATGTCGCTGAATGCGTAGTCCTTGTAAAAATCGCAGAGATCAATTGTCTAAGAAAAAATTAATAAAAACTGATTGCAATCAATGCGGTTCCTTTTTATTGATGTGGGCTCAAGGGCAGAGCTACAATCATTTTATTTATATAAAAAATAATAGCTTCCCTTTGACTACATTATGATTTAAAAGTTACTATAAAATTAAATAAACTTGGTTACATCTCACAGCTCATGGTAAGTGTTTGTAACCACAGCATAAATAAAATATGTTATATAGTATGTATACAATATTAGCATAAACAAGATTGAAGAAAAACATAAGCTCCGTTTGTTACACACACATTTAGAACAAAATATGAAGCATTTTAAAAAAAAGTTAAATAGTTATTAATTATAGACATAGACAACACTACACAAAGTTTTCATTTACCTTCTGTTCGTGAAATGAGAGCCATGAAACAAAAGAAATTGAGTTTAGAAGTTAGTGAGTGAGAAGAGAATAAACATAATAATATTTAATACAAGTTGCCAATTCTATTATCTACAGTATTTCTATTCTATTTGGTACTGAAATTATGAAAGTTGATGTGAAAATTACTAAATTCCAATGAGCAAAATTATGAAAAGCCATGCTTAACCACTTTAGTATTTGTTAATTTTCTCGCGTCAACTCTTATGATATCATGGCTACCAGTACCGTCGACAAAAATGACTGAGAATTAAAAAATGATTAATTGAATTTATATCGCAATTTATAAGTTCTATAGTTTTGACACGCAGGACATTTTTATAGAACATTTAATTCTCAAAAGTTGTTTAAACATTTTGCCCTAAAGTTGATAGATTTGAAGAAAACGTCATGAGTTTTGAGCAAAATTTACAATTATTTTTTTATATGTTTAAAGCAATATCTCGTCAATGGAGCGAGAAAAAAGAATTCAACGAAGGAAGCACCCTAATATATTGAGGTGTTTCCGTTAGCGAGAACATTGTCTGGGATCTACCCTCATGTAATCATTTTCACTAAAAATGTTTCAGTACACAACAATTGTATTAACTCGAATGCTTAACACTGTCTAGACCCATAAAATCATATACACATTTTATGTTCACAAAAGTCAAAAATAAATTTTATGTAGATATTCGAATTGGCACCTCATGTAAACTAAAAGATCACCATCTAAATAAGAAACAATTATTAATTTTGTACCTTAAAAATATACCAAAATCTACTGTTAGTTCTTATTACTAATGTTTATTTGGTAATTCATAGTGTATAAATTGAAGAATTTATGAAACTATAGTAATAATTTCAGGTCCTAATCAAATTCTAGAAACATCAATATATCAATATCATTTATTTTAATGAACCTGTTGAATATTTTAAGCGCTAGTATGTTTTAATTTTACATTATACCCATTAATCAATATATGAATATCTATTCATCTGTACTGTAAAATTTAACAAATGCTGTTACAATATTATACATAAGAGATGTAGTTATGTATAGGACCATAAATTCCATTAAACACAAAATTACAACAAATTTATGAAGCTAATGGTTGTAATGTGATAACATTATCCAGTATGTGGGATGACTGGCTCTAAATAGTTCACATTTTTATGAATAAGACCATGAAACAATTGGCATAAATAACTGAGTAAATTGATGTTATTGTAATAGTGAAAGTACAAATATAGAACAGTGTAAACCCAATACTGATTAAAATAAATAAATATAATTTATATGCGGTCATGTAATAATAACAATATTATGTGAATGGAAAAGTAGATTATACCAAATCTATGTGGTTTTTAGTAATGTATATCTTATCACTGCTAACAATAAAAATACAGGTGTGGCAAAAGTAAACCTCCTGTATTTATCACATTATACAATAAATTCATTAATGATACACCAGTAGGTCCAAATCTTTTTTTTATTGTAGCACAGCAAGAGTGACTACACTGTGCCTGATAGTGAGCAAATTCCAATCCAAAAACAATGGCGACTACCAAGATATGTAAATGTCACTTCAAGTTACGCTTGAAGGACCCAATATTAGAGGACTGAAGAGAGATTGTTCTACAACTGCATGGTACAGCAAAGATAAGAAAATGCGAAATTTTTAGTCTTTAGAACTTTTATATCCTAAATATTATAAATATAGCTGTAGACACCAAGCAAATGCTGATTATACTTTTAATGTTAACAATTTTAATAGTGAATTGTTCCGAACCAAGTAGTAGAAAGAGCAATAAAATTGTCATACCTGTTTTTTCTCCATCTTCGCCTTGATGTCCCTCGCCAATGTATAAAAGGCGTATTCAACATTTAATGAGTCTTTAGCCGATGTCTCTACAAATTTTATCTGATACTCTACTGCTAATTGTTCACCTTTCTCTTTTGAAACCTGTACAAAGTGAATATTATTAAAGGAAATGCCATAATGTTATCTATACTAATATTATAAAGAGGTAAAGTTTGTGAGATTGTGGTGGTAATCACAGAAAGGACTGGTCGATTTGAAAAATTCTTTCAGTATTATTTATCTCATTTATTGAAGACAGTTATAGGTTAAATATTATCATGCTAAGACCAATTGGATCAGAGCACTAATGAAGAATGTTTCAAAACCAATGATTTTTTAATTCTCTTGATAGCGTCTACTGCATGTTAGTGTTAGCCAAAAGTAACTATTCTACATGGACAAAGTCACAGGCAGTGGCTAGTATTTTACTAACATATTTTTATTTAAAAGAGATAAAGAAATATATCTATTAAACTATTTTCATAAAATATCTGCTTCAAACATTTATCTTTTAAGCTATGTAAATAAGTATATCCATTTTGTGATTCATCAGTTAACTCACAATGCCTTATTCATCTTATTTTATGATTTATGTACAATCACATATTAGCAACATATGTATGCACTTTTTACAGGCTTAGAGTGTGGTAAAGCCTAATATTGTAACTTTTCATACTGTTACCTGTGAAGTTTAGTGAAAGGTATTGAAGTTTGACAAGCGATTTTTTTTCCACATTGAAGTCAAACTAACACATGGGTGTTAAGTGATCACCACTGTCCATAAATAGATAGTCCTACCAGCAACACCAGAGGAGTCACAAATTTGGTGCCAGCTTGGGGAAGGGGGAAAAGGATATGGGGAGGGAGGGTAGGGAGAAGGGGAAGGTGGGTCTCCGATGCTCTCACTGGCCAAACGAAACGCAACAAAGCAAGCATTGTTACTTCACATCCGTTTTCTGTGAGAAGGTGGTACTACTCTGGACAAGCCAACCCATTCATGCTGAAATGAGTTATAGCTTCAGAATTTAGAGTTTACCTGTCTTTTTGCGTCTAAATCACACTTATTTCCAAGTATCATTTTTTCAACATCTGCACTAGCATTCTCTTCAATGTTTCTTATCCAATTTTTTATGTTTTCAAAGCTTTTTTCATTTGTTACATCATAAACAAGCATTATACCCATGGAACCTCGATAGTAAGCTGTAGTTATTGTACGGAATCTTTCTTGTCCCGCCGTATCCCTTAAAAACATAAGATTAAGAATTTAAGGATAATTATTTTACAATTGATATACCTTTTATGTTAAATATAAATGTATACTGAGAACTGTATACAATTAAACAATTTTTGGTAAACATATAAAAGATCTAAATAAAGAGGTTAGAGAAAAAAATTACAATTAAATCTATTATACAGATATTTCAAATTAGTCTAAAATGTAATGTAAATACAACTACATTATTTTAATTTTGAAGTTCCTGAAATTATCAATTACTATATTTGTATAACAAAATATCTAAAAATTTGCAAAAAAATATACCAAATGGAAGAAGTAAAGAAAACAATTTACAATTACAACATTTCTATAGGTTATGTGAATACTAAAATTAGTGAATTGAATGATTTGAAATATTAAAAAAGTATATATAATATTATGCTTTCTTTGTTTATTTAAAATATAAAATTTACATGACATGTATGCTTGATGTTTAATTCATTAGTGTAAAATATACAGTTATCACTCCACCAGTTGTAGCTGGCTGACACCAAAACAAGTGAAAAGAAAAAAAATACAAACACTCACCAGATTTGTAACTTCACTTTCTTTCCATCAAGGTCTATTGTTCGAATTTTAAAGTCGATACCTGCAAATAAGTACTGTTAAACTAGAAGAACTAATTAAAATTAGTGAGTATGATGTCATGAATTAGCGATTGAATTGTTACATTAAGGGCTGCATTAATAACCGCGCCCTATCCGCCATTATGCATCTTGAAAAATAACAACAATGAACAAGGAAACAAAAAAACATTTCGATTACATAGTGAACTATGTACAAAAAATTATCTTCAATAACCTTTGATATAAAGAAAAGACACTTACCAATTGTTGAAATAAAGGATATATTGAAAGCATCTTCTGAAAATCTAAATAAAATAGACGTTTTTCCCACACCAGAATCACCTATTAAAAGTAATTTAAATAAATAATCGTAAGTTTTTGCCATTTTTTACAACAATCTGATTACGACAATACACATAAGTCTGCCATTCATTTGGCATTTTTGAGTAATCACTAGGGTTGTGGAACTATCCTTTTTTAAGAATTATTCTTATATCAATTAATTGTTAATCGATATTCTATACTTTTAAATCTCAACATTAATGTTTTGAGCTTAATCAGTATTCAGTGGAAAACGGTAAAACTCAAATTTATATCAGTTGTAGTCAAAAAAAAGTACACTAAATTTATATCACGAAAAATGTGCATTGTTGCTAACGATTAATAAAGTTTATAACTACGTATTATAATATACGTATACGTGAAAATACCGACTCCAATTGTTTGTAACAGTAGTTTTACGACTATAGACATTAGAACTTCATCTAATACAACATGTATAGATGTAATCAGCTTCCTTTATTTGATCTTACGTGATGGAATTATTATTTGTTACAATAAATAGTTGTGTAATAGCGAAATTGCTATTCTATAAATATCCTCTGTGTTGAAATTTCGACGAATCCTAATTAAATTCTATGACGATAGATTTATTTATTTATTTATTTACACATGGATAAAGTAACAGTCGACAATCAAAAATAATAATACAATAGCAATAATAAAAAAAAACTAAACTGAAGACCTAAAACGCTTTATCACATAGAAACTTAACTTACACTAATCATAATAATAATAAGGAAATAATAATTGTTTAAAATTATAAAAACTAAAATTCCCCATTGAAAAATAATAAAATAAAGAACAGGTTGGCAAACATAAATAATGAATATTAAAATATAATATGGAAACTGTTGTTTAGATGGTCATGGATATAAAATGTGTTTAACTGTTTTTTTTTTAATTTGAATGCCCGATGGTCAAAAATGTCTAATGAAATGTGTTTGCTTGCAAGCTCATTATATATACGAGTCATACGTGCAATTGGGTTGAAATAAGAAGTATTATTCATATAAGTTTTAAGAATAAATGTTTTAGGAAAACGATAAGTTGGTGTTAAAATTAAGAGACTCCAGCAAGGAGGGAGATGAAATATAATTGTGCAGCAATTTATGAAGAAATACTGGATCATGTTGAATTCTACGAACATGTAATGGTATAATGTTATATTTATTTAATCTGTCATAGTAAGAAGAGACACTGCGAGCATGACCATACCTGTAACATAGAATTTTTGAAAATTTTTTTTGAACTGCCTGAATAGATTTAGAATGTATGGTGCAACAGGGTGACCAAACTACAGATGCATACTCGACGATACTACGAACTAAACTGTTAAATAGGATGACAAGACTGTTAGGGTTTTTAAAAGATAAGGATGATCTAGTTATGAAACCTAAAATTCTAAAAGCTCTACTAGTGATGTCATGGTAATGTTCTCTAAATGATAATTTATCATCAAATAAGATGCCTAAATCTTTCGTCAAAGATTTTCTTGCTAGTAATTGATTGTCAATTATGTAAGGATAGGAAATTTTATATCTCTTATTGGTAAACGAAATAACAAAACATTTGTCAACGTTAAGGTACATAAAGTTATCAAAACACCAACGGGATATAGTGTCAAGATCTTGTTGTAGAATGAAGCAGTCACAAGTAGAACTAATAGATTTAAACACTTTGAGATCGTCTGCATAAAGTAATGATTCACAAGAAAGTTGAATAATCAAGTCGTTTATAAAATCTATGAAGAATAGTGGGCCAAGGTGAGAGCCTTGAGGCACACCTGACTTATTGAGAAATGGTAGGGAAGTAGAACCCTTAATAGCTATAAGTTGACTTCTATTGTTGTACCCAACGAAGTAAATTACCGTGAATTCCATAAAGACCTAATTTTTTAATAAGAATAAAATGATTTACTTTATCAAAGGCTTTTTTGAAATCGGTGTAAATGGTGATTGAACGGTTAACAGACGGCTCTATATATTATTTTTTGACTAGTTTAGAGAATTCTAAAAAAAAAAATAGTGTAACAATGGAAAAGGATTAAAAGGGTTAGATTTTACTAACATCATATATATTGTTTTATGAATAGCCATATATATACAGACCAACATAAAATATTGATTTTATGTAATGCCATAAAAATATCAGATAGTCCTGTGTGAACAGTGAGGCATTTCAGTGAATAATCTTTGCATTAGATAAAAATCGGTTATTTAAAAAAAAGCTCATAATGGTACCATTTTTTAACCTTAATTACGTTTTTTCATTTTTCTGGTGAGCAAAATAATGAAATACCTATGCGAATATCGTAAAGGTATTAACATTTTTATAATTCTTGTGTACTACGCACAATTACATCATCTGATGAATATCCAAAGTAAATGATATTTATAACTCATTATTCTGTTATAGTAGAGGAATATGTATGTGCTTTAAGTTGTAAATAATATATATGTAGAAGAAAATAATCGATCGAAGTCGTACTATCGGAGTTATGATCACACATATAATGATTTTAGTACGTTAAGGTTACAAATTCCTGGGAATCTTAACTTGATCGACCATTTTATACTGATAAGAAAAAAAAGGCATTTTAACGATTCACGTTCTTCTAGTAAAATTTTGACGCTGTATATTATTATCTTTAGACTGGACAAATTCTCAACTGAAGGTTAAAAGAGGAAAGACTATTTTTTACAATAGTAAACTATAAAATATCACTAAACGGTTGCCATGGTAATCGTTGATCTATTGAAACATGTAGCTTTTATCTCGTTTTTCTTCAGTGCTACCATATTTGTGTATTATTGTAATAAATAAATAACTTATAAAATATAATATCCATACAGTATAGTACAAGTAATAGATTAAAGGAGTTTTAAATTGTATTAATTCGGAAGCGATGACGCTGTAAAGTTTTCATTGCTTTAATGTCGACCAATTCTAATATTTCATTTTAATGTATAATATCGGTTTCTTACTAAAAGTTTTTTTCATTCAGTAATATGTGTAGATTTTGTTACGAATTAATGGAATCAAAGCAATGTGTTGTTAGCTAGCAGTCTATGGTTGTGTATAAGGATACAACATTCTTTATAAAAACACTGATGTTTAATACTGATTATCATTTCATTATCGATTTTTGTTATGTGATACATCTGTAGGCGGAAGGTAAACCTGATTACCAGCATGGCGACGCAAAGACGAACTTTGTAATATTAACGAAGTACTAAAAAACATTTGCAACACTATTTGTATAATCACAAGATTCAGATTGTTTTGTAGGTCACTCGTTCTACTAGTTCTACGCGGCATGTGCCGACGACGTAACGCCCTTTGATAAATGTCGCTAAATAAACCGCGCCTGAGTCTAGTCGAATTTTTGTATTTTTCATTTTGAATTTACTAGTAATGAATATTTTATGCAATAAAATAAATAAGCAGTCATTATTTTACAGTACAAATTTCTAATGGTTTTCATTATGTCATAACTAATTCCTGTCTTAATTTGTTCTCTTAGGCATATAACTTATACAAAATAATTTCGATGTTTCACATCTGTCGGGCATCCCGTGACAGCGTAATGTTTTTCCTTTTGACAACATCAATTGCGAAAAAATTGACGTTTATCTTTTATATGACGTACATCGATCTTTTTTTCGATGTTTTAGAAAAAAATAATGAAAGATAAATATGATGAAAATGTATGTTTAAAACAAAGTATTAAACTTCACGAAATAGCAATATCAATCAATAACAATAGTTTTGACAATCTTAAGCCTAGTATGTGATTCTTTTCTTGGTTAATCGTAGCCCAGTTTATAAAATCAGCCGCAAATAATTCAATAGATGGCGTTACATGTATTTAACATCATATTTTTATAAAGTCTGATGAATCGTATATATCAAGGTCTTCAAAATAAATATTAAAGTATCGATGTTTATGAATGATAGTTCGGTGTTTTAAAACACTGATGTATCCTTACGTGTGACTGAAGAAGCGAGCGGGTAGGTAACACATTAGATGGCGATACAAATCACAAAAAATCGATTATTAGATTTCGATTATTAGATTATTAGATTAGAGTCATGTTTTGTTATTTTAGAAGTTTCAAACTGGATTCATCGTTTGTATCCCTAGTTGTGTATAACTCTGTGGTTGTGTATAGGGATGATCGATATTACAAAAATCGATGTTGACATCAATTAAACCTTTCGTTTTATTATAAACGTCGATAGCAAAACATCGATGTTTTTGCTAGTAATTAAAACTGTCTGTAAAAAAAACAAAAGTTATCGGGTGTTTTTCATATTGTCAGTTCCGTTGCTGGTACAAGAGTTCGCCAGCTTTGAAAAAAAAGGTTAATATATTAATAGTCTAGTCTCTAGCTAGTACATACAACGTTTCATGACCTTAAAGAATATATTGACATTTCGATTCGATTATTCTCATAACATCGATGTGTCGATGTTAACGACATAAAAACATCGATGTTTTTCAGCTAAACAATGATTTATCTTCAACATCGATGACAATCGATGAATAGCGAGCTTCCATAGTTGTGAATTACCTGTACTAGGACTGTTGATATTTTTAAAAATATCGGATTTTGATATATCGTAATTTATGAAAATATCAATATCGGAACTCGATATATTGGAAAAAAATATCGATATTTCGATATATCAGCTTTGTTAAAAAAAATGTAATTCAGCTTAACATTGATTTACAGTTTTTAATCCAGTATATTTGTACAGTTTATACCATATATGTTTTAAAATATAACAGTACAGTTCTAAGAGCCACTTGCACAAACGTCATTCAATCATATTGATAATCGTCATCATTATTGTTTTATTTAAATAAGTACCAATATTTTTCAGTCCATCAATACCAAGTTTTTTAAATAGTGGTAGTCTACTAGTTTCACTAGTAGAATAACATTTCGATGTCTGCTGGTTCGAACCCCGGTGTGTAATAATGAATTTTACAAAATTCGCGTACACTTACTAATTTAAATTGGTAACAGTATCGTCTGACGGTCAAGGAAAACCCCGTGAGAAAACCTGAGCCTGAGAAATATTCTGGTAGTATTACTATATGTGAGAAAACGTACAATTGTGGTTTTCTCAGAGTTTGAAATTGCCAATACGCCATGGGCTAGTGTGGTGATTATGTCCGTACCTTCTTTCAGGAAAAGGTCTGTAGCCCTGCAGTGGCTCTCTTACAGGCTGATGGTAATGAATATTTTTCAGCAAGAGATTTTTTAAATACTATTTACTTCATATGTTCAGCTGTTTCACTAGGTACTACGATTACTACTAGCCTGCTTCATATTCATTAATCCAATCCGTGGCAGCGTAGACAATAACGGAAGGAATAGGATAAATGCAGGATGAACGAAATGGAGAAAGATGTTCAGGTTATGCGATCCACGAATGCCCTTGTAACTCATGGGGAAGGCGTATAAAATGGTTATGTTACAAAAGAAACGGATGGGAAAAAACTGTACGCGGCAGAGCTGCGATTGTTAAAATGTATGGTGTAACTAGAAGTGATAGAATAAAAACGTATCAGATAAAGTTTGAAAACATCACCAGTGACTGAGAAGTTGAGAAATAATGTTTAGCATGATACAGGCATGTCATAAAGAGAGATGAAAGACTTATAACTAGAATCGTTTTAAGTGTGAAAGTGAATAGATATAAAAGTAGAGGAAACCGAAAAAAGTATGGATAAAGTATATAAAAATAACATATGTAATAGGTGTGAATTCTGAGATTATATCTGACTGAGGAGACTGGAAAAGAAAAACATAATGTATCGATTCAACCTAGGTGGAATAAAGCTAAGAAAATGATTATGAATAAAAAAAATATCGACCGCCGATATCCAAATTATAATATCAAAGTATCGATATATCGCCCAAAAAATATTACTAAAAAATATCGATATTTTACGATAAAAATATCGATATTTCGTGATATCGATATTTTATCAACAGTCCTAACCTGTACGACTAATAGTCTGTGGTTGTGTATCACTGAATCATTGAGAAGAAGAAAAGTTATAATTATTTAGTTGTTTTGGTTTCTATAAAGCATTCTAATGAATTTATCTTATAATATGAAATAATTTAATCATAAAAATGTTTTATCACGTAAGTACTTATATATGATGAGCTAGATTTGTGTATAGTTTTTCTACAGTAAACAAAACTTTTCAGATATCCTTAGAACACGAAATTTTGTTACATCCCCGATATTTCGGGCCGCAATTATTGGATACTGTAAGGCAGAAGCTATACACTGAAGTCGAAGGAACTTGTACGGGAAAGTAAGTCTATTTTGTGAATACGATTTTCGCTAGATGATTAGTCCCTTAGCATTTGTAATGGATATCAAAATTTAAATAGGAAATTAACCTTATAAATCTAATATGTATAATGTTTGTTCAGAAAAGAAGATATTATTGAAAAACTTTATTTGAAATGCCTTGGAAGTTCATAACGAAGAAAGTAGTTGAAGAAAAAATGATGGTTATCATGAATATTGAATTCTGCATAATATAATTGAAAATCATACTTTTTAGGTATGGATTTGTTATAGCTGTGACCACAATTGATAACATAGGATCGGGATTGATACAGCCTGGTCAAGGGTTTGTAGTTTATCCAGTTAAATATAAGGCTATTGTGTTTCGGCCATTCAAAGGTGAAGTTTTGGATGCTATTGTTACTCAAGTAAATAAGGTATGTTCACTTGCTTTGATTTGTTTATACTAATGATTTTCCAGTACATAATGGTGGCTCTTATTAGCAAGAAATTGCAAAAAAAAACATTTGTCAGGTTTAGCTCAAATACAAAAAAGAATTGAAACATTTAGTGTTATTACAAAAATATTAAATATGTGTGAAATAGTTTTTAAAATGGTTTCATACTATAAATGCACAGTGCTTGCCTAAGACTAGTTCGTGTCATCTTTTGTTCGCAAGTGTAACCTAACCTAACCAAAGCGAGACAAAAGAGCAAGATACATTCAGCATCTGCGGAGCATTTAAAATGTAACCTTTTTAAAGCAAGTGTTCAATACGTATTTAACTTTTTTGTAATAACATTGTCACACTTTTAAATAATTATGTAAATTACATTGCATTTTCTTCACGAAAACACCTAATGCTTATTGTAGGATTTGAAATTAATTAGTGCAGTATCCAAATTATATATTGATTATTTTATACATAATAAATAAATAAAATTATGTAATGTAAAATAGTTTTTATTTCTGTTTCAGGTGGGAATGTTTGCTCAAATAGGACCACTGAGTTGTTTCATATCCCATCATGTGAGTATGCTTCTTAATATGTATTATGGATTTATTTTACAGCATGTTGCTTTTGACATCATTAACTACATAGTCCGGTGAAGCTGTTAAGACTTTTATAGGTCAATAGCATAGTTAGATAGAGAAAAAAAGTCATTAACTAGTTATTTTATCTTAATTGTGGGTTGCCTTTTGTTTTTATCATTGTAGTTTTGTTATTATTTTTCAAACCTTACAAAACCTGTGTAGTCAGAGGAATTTATTCAGGAACTAATTTCGTTTGTTCATTGAGCATTAATTAATATCTCACAAACAAAACAAAATTTCACAAAAAGTTTAGTTAAACATTTTAGGAAATATTTTAATCTATTAAAAATTAGGTATGAAATGATAAATTATAAAAAATGTTAAAAAAATATGAGAAGTATTGAAATTTATGTTAACTATTGAGGTTATACAACTGATGCGCATATTGCTCGACTGATTTCTATACTTTCTACATTCACAACTCATATGTTATAGAAAGAGTATAACAAATTCAATATGGAGAGCATAATGCTTTTTCTTTACCTGACAATTTCTACCAGTTTACTTCCAAAGCAAATAGCCCCCTTTTTCTCGAACTGACTACACTATTATACTACACACTATACACTACATGCTAGATCAGCAAGGTCTTAATAGCTTCACCAGACTACAAAATACAAATAGTGTAAAGAGACTTTGTTCTAGGGTTTTTTACAGAATTTATGTATCAATAAATAGTATGATGTTGATTAAATAGTTTGATTACAGTCCATCCCAGCAGATATGGAATTCTGTCCAAATGTAAATCCCCCTTGCTACAAAAGCAAACAGGAGGACAACGTCATTCAGGAAGAGGATGTTATTAGATTAAAGATTGTGGGTACCAGAGTTGATGCAAGGGGAATTGTAAGTTCACATTATTATCTATTGTTTGTTGCTGATTACTTCAGCTCTTCTATTTATAAATCATGATTGATGAGTCACTTGTGCTTTACATGTATGCTTTTTGTTTATCAAGTTACTTCAGTTCTTTGAATGCTTTATTTTCCAAAATTGTTGGTAAAATCAAAGTTACTTTAGAAAAGATTATCCTAAAGGATAGCAAGGATGACGTGACAAAGTTATAATTTTTGCACTTTGATTATTTATGGTACCCATTAAAAGAGATTTGATGGGTTTTAACTTGAAACAAAATTTTACGTGATTAATTTTTTTTTTCAATAATTCTTTTTAAACATTGTATAATACTTTAAAAATTTTTGCTTTTCAGTTTGCAATCGGAACACTCATGGACGATTATTTAGGTTTAGTGACACAGTGAATATAATTAATGTATTTTGAAATAAAAAAATTATAATTTACAGTTTGTTTATTTGGCATTGAAATAATAATGTTACATATAAATACGAGAGTGTAACAAATAATTCCGTCAAAGAATGATACAATATTTGGACACTTTCAGTCTGGTTGGGTGATATTGGTGTAGGAATACACCACAAGCCTGCTTCCCATTTAATTATAAACTCAAATTTATCCTAAAATATAATATAAATCTATAGCTAGAAATACATCCTAGAGGCTTGGCGTTTCTTGATGTTAAGCAACACATTTTTGGAAGTACATACATAAAATATCATTAGAATTTTAACTGATTAATGTGCATTTGACTAATTGCATGTTCACCTTCTCCGTCATCTCTAATTAAAAAAAAACGCCAAATACTCTAATGCCACTAATCTAGAATAGTCTATAAATATTGTAAAGAATATAAGTAGATAAATTATTGTGTAACATCAAATTCTTATATATTATATGCGGAAGCCAAATGAATGTAACTAGTGCTAAATCTTAGCATTGTTACATCAGGATGCCATGCCAATTGTGTATTTTTTGTAAAAGAAACACATCAAAAAATAATATACTATCCAAAGGGACATCTAGTCTTTGGTTTATCAAAGTATATACAAAGGCATATCAAAATTGTGACAAATAAATAAAAACTAATCAAAAATATTGCTCGTCCTTATACAATATAATATGGCATCTATAATAAATAATACTCCATATGAGATCAGAAAAATAAGCGAAATGTGACAAAAGCACCATGTAGGCTTGAAATAAAAATGTATTTCATTATAGAAGTACTTGATGAGATTACAATTTAACACCCATGCTTAAAGTTTTTGGTAGGAACATAATATTAAAAATAGAACACGAATTTCACACAACTTTCCATAAATTTCCACTAAAAGGTGTCATGGGTTCGATAGAATAATAAAGATTAGATCATAGGCAAGAGGCACAAGCCACAGGGTTATCTTTTAAAAACTGCAGTAATGTTGAAGCGGACTGGGTTGCCAGGATTTGAAAAGAATCACAGCAGCATAATATGATATAAAGAAAAGCACACAAATGTGAAAATTATCATTATGTCAATAAATAATATACACTATTTAATCATATTTGGTGATTTAATATTTTTTTACACATCATAAAATACACATATTTTCTAATTAGCCCCCAAGAATGAGCCACAGCTTAGATTAAAACTATCATATAGCACATCAACTGACATTTACTATTAATTTATAACTACTACATTCAATATAATCTTGTTATAAAATATTGAGATATAACATTGTGCAATATAGTGAAATATGCATGATAGAAGTTATATTATAAACGATCAATACATATAATTTCACACAAAATGCCTATATAATTATAATATATATGTATATATATATATATGCTCGATAATGCGTATAAACAGTCAAGTCTTTATTTAACTCAAGCGAGATTCATTTATATAGACTGCAAACAACATTTATCTAGCTTTTTACAAGGCACAAAATAAGTTTTATGTATTTATAGATAACTACAGACAAAATAAACCAATTCGAAAAAATTCTAGAAAGGTTTTAAGGATACATGAGTTGAAAAATGAGTGCTAAATAACAAACGCTTACAACAAAGGAGTTTTACAAATTAAGGGACTTCTACAGTGGGGTTGGCTTAATTCTAATGTTGTATCGATATTTTATATTTTTAAAGTGTCGATAAAACACTTGTCAGTTTCAAAACATCGATACAATGAAATGTTACAAGTTAACCATAGATTAAAAGAGGGAGAATAAGATTGATTAAAACATCTATCTACTTCTAGAGATATTCTTAATAATTAATAAGTTTAATTGCAACATCAAATAACATACATTTTAACAATACTTGCTTTAATTTGCAAAATACTTGCTTTAATTTATAAGATCAATGATCAAACTATGTTTCTCTATAAGGGTTAAAATTGAACAATATTGGATTATGTACTATGAGTATGTAATGTTTTTTTTTGCTTCCCCGTCTTCTGGCAACTGAAATCGTCCATTCTGTCAAAAAACACAACACCACTTGTATCACACCTTTTTGTTTGAGCTCTGAAGTAAACGTGTTTTTATTATTTTTACATTACAAGATAATTAAACCCTCACAAAATAAATTATAAAGCATATCTACTTGTTGTATAATTAGACTATTGAGCTTCAACAATTATCATATCAATACAAGTGTAGGACTCATTGATTGATAGACAAGAATTCTCCAACTTTACCCAAAATTTCTCTCCGACGTACCATTTTATAATTATGTAGTACGCTTTTGAAAACTTCAACATATTTTTTATAAAATAGACACGTCGACCCGCGTAATTTAAACTTAAATGGAAGACAATTTTGATATCTTCCACATTATATTAGCAATTAAAAGCGCAAACTTTCTAGAAAAGGAAATCACATTAAGGAAGGCAGATACGGATTTAGAGCGCTATTTAAGACGAAGGGGGCGGCATAAACGTTCTTTAAAAAAGGTAGTCCTCCATATCTGATACTAATATTATAAAGAGGTAAAGTTTGTGACGTTGTGATGTTGTGACGTTGTAAGGGGTAATCTCAGGAACTACTGGTCCGATTTGAATAATTCTTTCAATGTTATATAGCTCGTTCATCGAGAATGGTTATAGGCTATATATCATCACGCTAAGATCAATAGGAACGGAGCGCAGATGAAAAATGTTTCTAAATCGGGATGTTTTTCCTTTTGAGAACTGCTGCGTGTGAGTGTATCTACTCCACGCGAACGAAGTCGCGGGAAGAGGCTAGTATCTGATAAGTTACTATCTATTGTCAGCACAAGTGGTACATACATATTAGTTTTTTTTGGCATGTTTTATTTTCCTGCCATTAGTGCTGAGAGACTTTTATTTACACCGCCCCGAGCCTGTGACGCGCTCCAGTCCAGTACTGAACTGAAGTCAACAATGCAGAATGGTTTAATAGCGTTGTACGTAGTCGATAATTTCTTCGATTAGTTTATCGCGGGTCCGTCGGTATCACTTTCGCGCTGTGTTACTCTAGCTAGAGGTGGCGATGTACATCAGTATGAGCGTGTAGCGCGCTCAATGCCGGACGTGGAAGCACTGGCACTAGGTGGGCGTGTGTCACGAGCCGGGTACCGCGGCCCCCGCGACGCCCCCCGCCCCCGCCCCCGCGCCGCACGGGTCCGCCGGCTGCGGTACCGCGGGGGACACGGGCCCCCGCACCGCCTCTATGTAATCCTTTATCAGTGTTGCTATTTGGTATGCCTGCAGTGAACAAAAAAGTACAGCAATTTAAATCATCTAATTACATATCTAATGAATCTTATAATCTTAAAGCTATATTTAGAGAGGCCAAAAACTATGACGCGGACTATACTTGATATACCAATTACCAACAAACCGTGTAACTTTAATTTTACGTAATAAAGGTATTAAAATTATTACATAATTAAAAGAAATTAAAGTTACGTGCTGTATTTACTGATGCTAATACGTAGCTTAATATTTTTATAAAACAATCGCTCCTGACATATCTAAATAAAAACATGACTGTAACTAACTTTTCATAACGTTAGTGTTATACCACCAAATATTGTACACTGTACATACTCTCATGATGTACATATTTACAAGTATTCAGTTTGTTTTTTTTTTTTTAATTGACTACGTTATTAACTGCTAGGTCTTAACAGCTTCACCAGACAAAGGCGAGCGTTTAAGGCATTTAGCCGATTTTATTTTCATAACTAGTCTGATTCATGCAATTCCCCACCTATTGGAGTTAACCTAAGCTAAGCTACATATTCATACTTATACGAGTTGTTGAAACATATATGTGTACCAAGCATACACATCTCAACAACTCTTATATGTATTTTGTGTTAAACTATTTAATTTATATAAGGGAAAAGCAAAAACCGTTCCACTTTTATGTGTAAGTATGTGTGCGTGCATGTGTGTGGAGTTGCATGCGTAATGTTGTTGCAGTTATGTAAGATTTTGTGCAGTTTATGTTATCTAAACCGAAATCGTAGCGGCTATGCATTTCTCATAATATTTTTTTTTTTTTTTTTAACTTTATTTTTGGCAATCAATCTTTCAGATTATTACTGCCATTGTCGAGTAATCAATAATATTACAAGCGTCGCACGATCATTACAATATCAAGCGTCGTGTCAATCAATATTCTAACAAGATGGTGGATCTCTTGTTAGAACCCTCCAGGGAGTTTTTGTGGCACCTCAGAATTTCATGCTCCGTGGTATTATTTCCCATTCACTTCACTTATGCACGTTAAACTAACCATATTACATAAAACACCACCAACTTTATACAATATAGAGTCAAGTAACACAAGATTATGAATAAAATATAAAATCCACTACATGACAGACTGAAATCCCGCCAAAAACTCCTCATAATAATTAATAATTCTAAACATTGGAAACATAGAGCGAGACGAAGCGAGCTGTTAGAAAGGGACAGAGAGTATAGGTTTGTCGTAAGGAGGTTAGTACCTGGTCGGTGGAGAGCACGAGCTTGGCGTGTTTGCGGTCGGCGCGCGTCACGAGGAGGAGTGCGCGGGGTGCGGGGGAGACCGCCAACAGCTGGTCGTGGTCGTGCGAGACGAGAGCCGCGCGGGACCCGCGCCGCAACAGCGTCAGCCCGCGCGCGTCCACCGCCAGCCACAGCGCGCGCGGCCAGTTCGACGTGAACGATTGCTGTGTGTCACACATGCATACATTCAATCATTCGTACAATATTTCACTGCATTCTCAAATAGGGACTGTTTCATTATTATATAAGCAAATAAGTGGTTAGGTTATTATTCTGTGTTTAACTGCTGACATTGAACGTCAGCAATATTTACATTTATTTTAATTTTTTTGGGAACAAAACGAATTGCGAGAAATTTTATAAAATTTATGTCGATAGTTTCAAAGACCAGGAAGTGAGGCGGGTCAAAAAAGGGACCAAAATTCCTTACGAAATATCTGAACGGATCTAAAAATTCATCCTCTAAATATATGTTTCACAACAGCCAAACGATGAAAATCTATACGTATAATAAGAATGTATATCTAACGTGTCTATACTTTTTAGATTATTGTGAAAATTTTGTTGTAGATGTCTCGGAACAAATAGTAAAATACATTTCAATCATTTTTATAAATGTCTGTCTGTTGTATGAACGCGCATCACTACTAAAGTACTGTGTTTGCGATAAAACCTCACGATAGGATAATGACAGGGGTATAACTGATTATAACATTGGATATGTAAAATATGAGAGAGAAGAATATAAGTGAATATGTAAAATATGAGAGAGGAGAATATAAGTGGATATGTAAAATATGAGAGAGGAGAATATAAGTGGATATGTAAAATATGGGAGGGGAGAATATAGAGTGTATGACTGACCATAACGTCGAATATGGTGGCCCTGGTGAGCGGCCACGAGGTGGCGAGTGTGAGCGCACGCTGCATCGCCGCGTGCGGTTCAGTGCCGCGTAGTGCCAGGTGGTGCAGCCGCACGGCGGGCGCGGGGAGAGCGGGGAGCGCGAGCCGCGGGGGGAGCACCGCCCCCGCCGCCGCGAGGCACTCCTCCCCACCGCCCACGCACTCGCCCTTCACCACCTGCGCGTGCAGCGCCGCCAGCATCACCTGTACACCCACCCGCATATAACGTCATATCACTTCAACCAAGAACCAACCATAAGCCCGGGAGATATAGATAATTAAAGCTAAAGAAAGAATCTTTCAACCTTCGTCATTGTTATACCTCGTTAGAGGTTAGACACCCGCAGTATTCTAGGATATGCCACTCTTATGCACACATTTATCAAAACCAATACTAATAGACAACAAAGATAACCTTAGATAAAGTCTTTTCCAAGATTTTCAAAGGTATGCATAATAAATAAACCTAGGTTAAATGACTGATAATAAAACCTGCGAGCAGCAACCCAGAGTTAATAGCCTTCGATAGTAAAACGAACAATAAACCCTTTTATTTGTTCAAACTTCGAAACAATATTCTTTGTTAGTTGGTTGGTTGTACTCAATTATTAATTTGTTCAACTATTTCAAATATAAATCTCCACATACAAATATCACTTAACTAAGAGTATTAATTGAATTACTGCAGTGAATCGTATTGTATAATGTTTTCTAATACGAATATATATATACATAAATACTTATAAAGAGTAGTAATTACTTACAGCCTCATCGGTCTCTATGGGTAATCGATCGTGTCTGACCGAGTGCAGCACCTGATAGTACAATAACTCCATCTCGGCGGGACACGACGTCTGCAGGGGCCGCTCGCCAAGGAATAGTCGCTTCTTGAAAACAAGCCTGGAAGATCAAATGATTGTAAACTAAAATGCCTTCGCAGACGTTAATAAGTACAAGCTGTAAAACAATTTAAGACAACCGATTTATTTTTATCTTATAAAATCCATTAGGTTAAGCAGTTTTTGATTGTCACATTACATACGATATTTCTCAATAATGTAAATTGGCGCTATTTGTATTATGTACAATGTAAATGTGTAAGCATACTTTTTTGAGTTCATTACTCTAAAAATATGTTTTCACACCAAAAATGATTGCCAAGTCATTAAAAATGCAATAAATAAATTTAGAGAATCTAAACAAACAAGTGAAAGAAAGATTAAATAAATCTACATAATCCTTAAACTCTTCTCAAACTTTATTTTGATCATCAATAGCGAACTACTTGGGAAACGACAACAATGGAAAATGTACGAGAGGACCGTGACAGATGAATAATGAGATCAAGTGTACAGTGTGATCCTTGAATACTCCTATTGAATTATGTGTAGGCGTTGTATGTGTATAAAGAGTATAGTATGCTCGTATGTGATACTAAACATTTTTTTGGAATTTTTCGTTAAGAATGAAAGTTAAAATGAAAAAAAGAGAGAAAGAGATGAAGATTATAGGTGGTAGAGCCACGCAGAAGCTATTGCTGGCTTTAGCATGAATGGGCCAGCTCGTCCGGGGTAGAACTACCCTCTCACAGAAAACCGACATGAAGTAACAGTGCTTGTATTGTTACGTTTCATTAGGTCAGTGAGGGAGCTTTAAATCCACTTCTCTCCTCCTCTTCCCTTACTCTACTCTCCTCCCCCAACACAGGCTGGCAACGCATTTGCGACTGTCGTAATGTTGCAATTGTCTATGGATCAGGGTGACCCACCTGTTTGTTTGTCTCCTATGATATAAAAAAAGAAGAATATGATGAAACTTATGTTATACCTGCAGGCGGCGGCGGTGGCACCCGCCTTCTCCCACCGCGCGAGTACGTCTCCGACGCGTTCGTTGCCGGCGAGTGCGCGCTCTCCAGTACCGGCGGGCGTAGAGTTCGCACACACTTCGTAAAGCGCATAACCTATTACACAACATATTACTATTTACTACCGATGTTTCATATAGCTCTTTCATTCTACACGCACGCATATATATGTACGCATAAAAATTTGTACAGTCTGTGTCTTGAACAGCACGTAATCGAAGAAGCTTTTTTTTTCTCGAACTGACTACGCTATTGACCTAGCAAGGTCTTAACAGCTTCACCGGACTACTCGAAAAAGGTAAATACAAGCATCAGGATGCATGGTACTTCACTATTAGTACTGGAGCTCATAGTTCATAATCTCAACTACTATGACAAAAAGAAAAGATTTGATTTCTTATTTATAGATCAATAATACACCAACTGAGCCATAATCAGATAAAACCATTTATTTTGTTAATTGTACTTGTGGTATCCTCGACATTAACAATTTATTGGAATAAATAGTCAGCACCATTGATACAAAAAAAGTGAAATAAAAAAAAAAGACAAATATACGCATTTTTAAAATATATATGTAATATGTGAGCGACTGAGATAGAATACATCACACAGTTTTTCTTATATTTAGTGTTTTCTCACTGCACTTTTGCACTTTTTGATAGTTGCTCTGATCCGAGCGTTGTGTGTGTGCATATTCGTTTGCATACGCGTTTTACAAATTACATATGATTCTATAAAAAAATGGTATTATAACCATCGCCGTTCATGTTATCACCTTCATCATCAGCCTGTAAAAGACCCACTGCAGGGCCATAGGCATATTCGCGAAGGAAGGTATAGGTGTAATCACCACGCCAGTCTACGACGTATTGGTGATTTGAAACTCTGAAAAATCTACCGTTCTATATTTTTCCCACGTACAGTAGTACTACAAGAATATTTCTAAAGTTCAAGTTTCCTCACAATGTTTTCCATCATCGTCAACCGGAAGTGTTACCAATTTAAATTAGCAAATGTACGCGAATTCCGAAAAATTAGTTGGTACAACTACTGACATCGAAATAATATTCCACCCGTCAAACCACTAGACCACTACGACTTAATGTATGTACATGTGTATCGTTTATATGAATATTATTTTATTTTCTGAAGGTGTCATTTCTACAGTAAGCTTTGTTTTTGATTATATACATGTATAGATTACGATGAGGTCACTGACCAGTGGCCGCGTCGCTGAGACCAATCTTCTCACGCAGCATCGCGACGAGATGGTCGGCGGTGGCGGCCGGACCGAACACGAGCCCGTGCTGCTTCCCGTCCAGCAGCAACACGCGCACGTGCAGCGGACGCCGTGCTGCCGCGCACAGGATCTCCTCCTTCGATGGGGCTGCCACCCGCCGCGCTACTTGTGCTATACTTAGCGCCACCTGTTTAACAAAATATATATAAATAAATACATTAACTATCGTCGTAGTAATGATATACCAGGTGAAAGAGTAGACACTCGCAGTATTCTAGGATAAATTATTAAAATTTTGGTCACATTTAACAAATAAAACAATAATATCAAAACAAATACTAATAGACAACAAAGAGAACCTTAGGCAAAATTCGTTCTAAGAATTTTAAAAGTATGGATAGTAACTTAAATAAACCTAGGTTGAATGAAATGTGATAGAATCTCTAAGCGACGACCCGGAGTTAATAACTATAAACCCTTTTGTTTGTTCAAACTTCGAAAGATTATCCTTTGTTAGTTGGTTGGCTACACTTTCACTTCACCTGATGGGCATTGACACTGAGTTTTAACAAAGACGCTTAGAGGATTGCGTATAATTTTTGTATGTACATACAAATACATAATTAGGTCAAATATTAAGCATGTATTTTTTAATTGACATAGAACGGGAATGGAGTGCATTCTGTACTCCATAAATTTCGCTACTGTCTAAACATTCACCTGGTATATTATATGGACAGTATTGGCACGATAAATACACTTACGCTGATCTTATGCCTACGTGACTAGAGTTCTGCTACTTGTTGCGTTTAAAACTAACCCCAAAATTAATTCCGACAAAGACGCAGATAAACGCTCGCACACCTTTGCTGATGATAACACTTGACTACTTTATGTTATCTTGGCATTAGCATAAGTTCCCCAATCGTAACCGGTTGCATTGAATGAAAAAAAAAGCACAAAAGTGTTCATTTGTCTGGGCCCCATATCAGACAGACAGAGAAAAGACGGGGGGGGGGGGAAGAGAGAGAGAGAGTAGTAGAAGGGCGATTACCTGTTCTGCTCTGCGTGCGAACTTGCCCTCCTCGCCGGTGTGCAGGGCGGTGGCACGGTACCGGAGGTGCGCGAGCAGCAGTCGCCGCAGCGGCTTGGCGGAGGGCAGCGCCGCGCCCACCGCCGCACACAGCAGCGCCCAGTGCCGCGCCGACACGCGCGAGCTCGGCTCCGGGTGCTCTGTCGTCTGACACCATACATACTCATTACATACTATCCTCTGTATTACTTAAATTTATTTCGTGTATCTCGGAAACGGCTCTAACGATTTGAACCAAACTTTGTAATTATATATCATTTTGTTTTTTAAATTCATCTATATAGATGTCTTCACTGAAGAAATGCGACATTACACTAAAAAAAATGTCATATAACGTCATCTCGTACATTCTTGTGGTATCTTCGTTGTTACCAGTGATTTATTATCTGTCTGATACCTTAAAAATATACGACAGCATTATTCGAATACGCTTG